>MU118034.1:42536-112457 GCA_014904855.1 Thelephora ganbajun
ACACACCCCGTACCTATCCTCATTCGCGGCACCTCAGATGGTGATCTCACGGCTGGAGAGCGACATGGGGAATACGGACCTTTTCATTATATCGCCGGTACACCGCTGACGATGCACCAGCATCACGCAATGTGGTTCATACAGTGATCAGCGACCCTCGACCTTCTTGCCGCTCCTCAAAACTTCATGCCACTGTCCGTACAGTGCATATCGATTATCGTATGCAGAAGAGGTTGGCTCTCCAAATCGATCACCACTCTGGGGAAATCCCCAAGAGTCCCGCATCCCGTCCGGCGACCTCTAAGCCAGCGAGTGTCGGGACGGACATCCAAGCATTGCGGTCGCCCTTAATGTATTTTTTTCTGTTCGTAAAAAAAGTCACAGACCGGTTTTGTCTCCACGATGCGTAACAGGACGGTGTTTCTCCTCTGAGCGGCAAATCCTCCACTGCACCTACACGTTTGCGTGGACGTCCTTATGGACTCAAAACAAATGGAACAAAAGGCGTGTACTGTCCAGGAGTAGGTGAATAGTTTCCATGGGCAACGGTTGTCCTGCCAGCCCTGCTCCACCTTGCCAAACGGGCACCTCTGGAGTTCGACGAGGACCCCGGTTTGCCGGGGGCAGCTCCGATGTGCGGACGGATGCCTTGTGGGTAAATCTTGGGTCCAAGGTCCGATACGTTACGGATATTTCCGGCCTTGCTCGTCGTAGATGACCCAGGAAGGAGTGATGTGATAACGGATAAGTACCACAGCTCGGTGGCCATGGCTCCGACATGGGGAAACGGATATCACCACGGTCACTGCGGGCCATCCATGGTCACCCTCAATAGTCGGTCGAGCCATTTTTGCGAGGGTCGCAAAACCTGGTAGAAGGTTAACGTCTCAGAAGCATAGAAAATTTGATCGCGACCTACGTTTGAACACGTGTTTTGGATCGCATGTCATTGTGACATTATCCTCACCTGTCTGCAGATTCAGACTGGAGAGGTTTTTGAGTAGAGGGTAGATATGATCGGAATTGGGAAGCGTCTTGGACATGCACAGACGGAACCGGCAGAGAACCAATGGGATAGCAGAGTAATTTGACGATCGGAAAGCAGCGATCCCGACGACCATGGCTTCAGAGGCGTAGTGGGCCCGGGGTTTGTCTTGGTCGAGGGCTTCCTGTATTAAACATTGGTTGTGTCCCCTAAGGTGTATCCTTACGAAGGTGGGAGTGAGGGCCGACCAATAGGACGCCACTCCATAGGTTACTCACCTTGTCAGCCGGGACTTCAGGGTAGACCACGTTTGTCGTGCAGGTATGCTCCTTGTCCCCAGGGAGGAGGATCTTGATGCCCCGACTATTTGTCACTCAGGAGAGTGTCATGTACAATTGCCTGTGGGAGAAAACCAGGACTCAAAGGAGGCCGGAAACATCCGTAACGTATCGGACCTTGAACCCAAAATTTACCCACAAGACATCCGTTTGCGCATCGGAGCTTCCCCCGGCAAACCGGGGTCCTGGTACGCTGTGGACACCGGTCATTACAAACATTCCTCCGGTCTCTAGGGAAAATCTTCATGCTATTCGGCTCTCGAATGATCGCTCAAATATTGCTCTTTGTTGTTCGCAAAATGGAATACCATACGAATACGTACATGGATCTGGTTTTTCTGGTTCAAGACCCTAGTTTTGACTCTCCTGCTGCTGCTGCAGACTATATGCGATCGACGGAGTTGACGCTCTCGCAACTTGAGCCTCCGGATCTTTCCACACTGAGAAGAACTCAGGTAAGTGGAATGCCGTCGGTGTGTTCAGTAATCGCGCGGTGCTTACCAAGCGACAACAACTGCTGGCGATTCCACACCTCCTGGTTCGGTCCCAGCGGGTAGTACCTGCTGAGCTCCTGGAGCAACCTACGCGCCACACTTCTCCTCTCGTACTCGTTGTCGGTGTTCTTTGAACCTGGCGTGGTCCGCTTGCCACGCCGTGTGGGGAGGCAGGGTTGTAGGTTCGCTAACGGTTGGATCGTTGGAATGATCTTAATCGCAACCGCATCACAATCAATTGAGTCAAGTACATCCTTTCATGGAATGGATGTGCTTACCGGTTAGAGCCCTGTTGAGGCTCGGAGCTTTCGGAAGCTTCTCCCGCGCCTGTACCAAGTCACACAGCTTCAGGGCGTCTTCCTGCGCCGTGATACAATAGAGGCGCGGGCGCCTGGTCCGCTTGGACTTCTGGGCCGAACGACAATTCAGTTACACGAGGAATATGTTACCTTGTCCATAACACTAGGTTAGACACACTGAACCCAAAATTCGGCTAGGGGAACAACAAGGAATGACGATACGCTTACTCACGAGTGAACGCAACCGTGTAGTGAGCCCTTCGTGATAACTCAGCTCGTCGAGATTTTTAGGGCGATACTGCGAACCAGGGAGCCAGTGAGAAAATTCGTTGAGTTGGGCTCGTCGTGACCCTAACCTTGTCCACCCAGAGCGACATCTTATACGGATCGTGAGTCTTACGGTGGGAGAGGTCGTGTTGTGATTAGCGAGCGACGCGCCGCGTTCAAGCCGCGTGACGAAGCAATGATGCCTCTCTACTCTCGATCTTCAAGTTACTCTGCCAACGAAGGGAAATCTTGCCGACGCGCTGTCGAATACCGTCCTACGACAAGTTCCGGCCTCAGCCACGCTCATTGTCGTCTAGTTCGAACGCTGTCTATGGGATTGAGCTCCGACTTTTTGTCCTCCATGACGCTTGAAACGTGTGCACGTCCCCTGTTTCTTTTTTATTTCTTTTTGTGCGACAATTACTTAGCAACGCCCATGGAATTGGTCCAACTGGTCCGAACTCGCCCTTGGCGGCCTCGATGGACCGTGACGCGTGACATGTTTATCGGTTTGCTTGAACCATTTATCTCGAGTGGCTGGGGTAGCCATGCTTGATAGATGGCCGAAACTATTCCATCTGAGGTGTTTGCCCGAGTTGCCTATGTATTGGGTCGCTTCCGATCTCATTTGGTGAAGGCAATCTCTCAGATCCCAGGCCTTGGGGTTCGATGAAAGCGTCCTTGTGTTGCGTCTGCTCTCAGCTGAATGTATGGATGCTATCGTGGTCACTATTCTGGCCACGTCCTTCTCCGTGTCCACAGCGCTTTGTCCTCTGCTTTCACGGCAACATCAAACCGTGGACACGGCAGTAGCCTGACCTTGTCGATTCTCGAGGTCCGACAAAGATAGCCATGCAGGAACAACGACATCGAGAGCCATGCTCGTCGGGACAGACCCACCTCGAATTCTCTATAAATACCGCCTCGAGAGGTAGCCTCGTCCTCACCAACCACCCACCTCCAATCCCACTCTAAACGACAGACTCTACTCTCCATCACATCCTTCGATGACCACAATCACGAAGGCTCCGACTCCCCTTATTCTTTCTCACATCCAGGACCGAGGTCTCACGCAACATCCCGTAACTCATCCTGGCGGTTTTCTTGGAAAGTTCCTTGGTCTTGGAATTGCACGCACTTCTACTCGCGTCTTACCCCTACCAGGCAGCAGACACAGGGCCGGTGTTAAACCCCTTCAATACCGGAAATATTCGGTCGAGAAGAGTTTCATACCCAGCACGGTTCAAGTTCCCTCGGTCATTCGAGTGCGTTCCTCCATCCCCCGCATTGTGCGGGTCGATCGAGGAGTGAAACTGATCCTCTTTTCTTTTTTTTTTTTCATTCTTAACCTAGATCATAGCGGGAGTCCAACGTGAGGACAAATGCACATCTGCAATCGGTGCTAAGAAGCTGAAATAGCACGGCTCTTGATTAGAAAAACGACTTCTCAGAAGACCTCTTCAACCACAAGCTCTTCCACGACGACGACGACCCAGCGGGGACCACCTTCCCCCTCGAAGCTCAAGCAACTGACCCCAAGGATTCCCACCCAGACTCCGTCCAAGTGTGTACCGTTCTCCATTCTCCATCGAGCATCGTATCTGATGTCTGCAATTCATTACAGCTCAACGGGGGGTTCTTTCACCTTTGTCAAGTACGTGTTTTCCCGTTTGCACATTTGCTTCAGCTCTGATACCTGCCGTCAATTTAAGCCAGAGACTCCCGCGACAGAGGAACCTTCACCTCACTCCCGACAACTTCCCCAACTACAAGTAACTTTCCGTGACCCATCGTCTCCGAACGGCTTCTCGCCCGTGCTGCAGAAGATAAAACGACCCTAACTGCAGTTTCTCGAGCCAATACAGATCCAATCACGACACCCATCGTACAATGGTTGACCTACCAGAGAGAAGAAGTGAATCCCAGGTTGGCCTCGAAAATAGATATGAAATGTGCTTGGGTGGCTTTCGGGATCCCAGCTATCCATCACATAAAGTTGGGTAGTTGTTGTGAGTAGCAATTGGTAATATATAATACGTAGGCGAATATATGAGATTTTGAGAAAAGATTGGGGGTTTTTGAGGTCCGATATACTCATTCGGATGTCTTGGGGCAAAATTGCGGTAGGTCTGATGTGATTTTCCGGATGTATGTGGTGATTATCGTGCGTCGTGCGGATATCTGAGGCGAAATGTTGGAATGTTCGGTATCGGGGCCCTGTTCGACGACAACGATGACATGACCCGACCAGTTCATGAAAGAGGAGCGCGGGGGGAACAAAACGGCGGACGCACATGGAACGGCGGAAAGGTTTGCATAAACTGGACTTTAGCGACAAAGAGGGGTTCAGAACGTCCACCCATGAAGGGTATTACGGGAGTCGTGGGAAGAGACTGAGGCTGATAGTAATCGGGGAGACACCAAGGAAGAAATCTCAGAGTTTACTCAGAGGGCCAGCCACCTCATCGTCCAGGTCCTCAGTTTGCGAGAATTTTCCGTATTCAGAATTTCGTGTACAACAATTACTGAACGCTGCATATTGCATACTATCAGACATCCATCCGTTCATGGAGCAACGTTAGTCTGAACATTTTGTGTTATCCTTTCCAACGAACTGATTGAGCCAGCGAAAGACGTTGTAGTGCCACTTGAGGCTGTTTCCGTGGTTCAAAATTTGATGGTTCTCATCCGAGAAAATCACCAAGCGACCTGGGACACGCCTACGGCGTGACGGCCACATTAGTAGCCGGCTCACTACGAGAGGGTAATAACAAAGAACAGGAACGCACTGTTGCAAAATGTGGAAGGCACCGATACCATTGTCTCGAGGAGATGATAGCCCTTGCTCCCATGGATGATTAACTCGGGAGTAGGCCGTTTGTGAACGTGATTCGATGGGCTGAACCTACAGTATCGGGAGGTGAGGATTCTCGAAATCGAATGCAAGCGAAATGAACCACGAACTTCTTGGTGAGTTCTCCAACGAGACCACCGTCAAAGCGGGTTAGGGGTTCACGAAGAAGAGCTCGTCGGTCGAGTATCCATGATACTGCGAATCCAAGACCTTTCAACCCAAATCCAAAACAGGGTCGCTCTGAATCCAACTAGAAACGTCCTTGTCACGGTCACGAGGAATCAACGCAAAGAAGTACCTGATGGCGTATCCTCCGTAATTGGCACCAGCAGCGGCGGTACGGTCGCTGTCGACCTGTGGGGGTGAGGCGAGCACGCAAGAGAGCTCGAGAGGCCAGGGCCCACACCAGAAGATAGTCATCGAGGATATATTACCATCCTCTTCGGAGATCGACACGCGGCTTTCCTCCCCAACCTTCCTTGATGGCATCCGTGAGGTCTGGGAATAAAACGGAATCAACTGACCACAACCGAGGAAATCAGAGGTAAATACCTTATCCAAGGGTAGTCGAACCAGATGGGGGACAGCAACGACGAAGTACCCCAGTTGTGCAAACGCTACGAGTTCTAGGTCAGCTTTCTGCGATCTTCCTTATCAATGCATCTGGTCACACCACCCGCATTCCACCCCGCCAACCAACCATCTTCCCAGGCACCCTGAGGACCTCGTGAGGTGACTATGCGGATCCTTTGTGTCATGATCCCAAGAATCGCATGAAGCAGGGAATTGATCGAGTCCACGAATGATGTAGACGTCGTTGGGCTTCGTGAAAGGACTCTGAGGATACAAGGGATGGCCACCAGGTAAGGGTTGGATGGCGAGGCGAGTTCCTGGTTGGAACCGGGAGGACGAAGACCTTGACATGAGCCTCGCTTCCGACTGTGAAATAGAGGTACCTGTCATTTTTGGAGAACTACAGAAGCACATGAGCTCCGATGGTATGCAAACCGAAGACCCATACGGACGGAAAGGGAGACCGGAGACCTGTTCTAATGAGGCGTCAACTTGTACGACTCGAGTCATCCTTTTTCAAGTCGTAAACCACAAGAATGGCACGATCAGACTCACACCCGTCCTCAACAAGCTCCGCCCAAGCGAACTTGGTGCCGTCGTTGCTGAAGGCGGGGGAGTGTGTGGCGCAGCGTTTCCCAGAGGCGACTTCCTTTTGATTCTGACCCTCGATGCCGACGACATAGACCTTTGAATTCAATCAATTACGCAGCATAAAGCCTTCCGAGCGAGCTTTACCGAAAACAAAGACCGGTGCTTGGGCCCACGGTAGATATTCCAATGACGGACGTAAGTCTCAGCATAAACCACTGCCGTATTTCCCCTATTCTACTAAGCCTCATTAGCCTCCTTGACCACTTTCAGCTCACCATCCTCATAGACGTAATCCGAAAACACGAGGACATCAGATTCGAAAATGTACCTGAAGTTGTCTGAGGTAGAGGGGGGGGAACGATCCGGTCAAGACCGGAGAGTCGGGAGTGGCGATCTTGGCCGTATCGGGTGAACAGAGATCACGTAGAGGTCTTGAACCTTTGTTTCTTCGTTCGCGATGAGGATCTGAACGACAGGGCAAGTGAGAATGGAGATCGCGCCAGGCTCATCCCCACATCCAACATTCACTTTCGGGCCGCGATGACTTGCTAGGCTGGCCTTCGACCGATAATAAACGAACCAAGCCAGCAACTTCCTCGGCGGACTTCCACTTGCCGAGTTTCCCGACACGCTTCTGGCCAGCCCAGACGCTCGAGTGGATAACCTTCAAAACAAGCCGACCAGATCAAGGGTTGAAGACGGAGACGGCACCATCTAGGAGCTAGGTTGGAAAGGGAAGTACTCCGGGGAAGCCGGGGGACGCACTGGTTGGTTTGGTAGTCAAGTTACCCTCGAAGACTTTGTGGCTAAACCACGCATTGGTCCGATGTTGTAATGTAGGAAGGAGAGTTAGACGTACATGGTGACGAACCCTGCGAAGGCCGGGAGCCGGGCGGAACATTCCACACTCGGAGTAAAGCTGGAGATCCTCCCAAATACGCTCACCAGGGATGTGACAGGGAGGATTTGCTTTCATAACCTTGGCCACAGCCTGTTGGATCAACGACTTCATTCACGGGGTCCAGTTATCACACGCAGACCACAAGTTATAAGCCAAGTCCATGCCGATCATGGCACCAGTGGGTGACGTGTAGATACTCATGGAATCGGGGATCTGGCAGCAGTGAGTTGACCTGGTCGACAAGCGGTGGCGAAATGAAACGTCCGCAGTCCAGGAACTTTGCGCGAGTGCACCACTCAATGTCATGACTGTCGAAGCCTCCCTAACGACGTTGGATATCGATCCAGTACTTGTTGCTGGTTGTGCCATCGGAAAAGTCCTTGACATCGGTAACGAGCGTTGGCCGAGTTGTATTCCACTGCGGGGCCAGTTAACCTCGTAGTACGCAAAGCGAAAGGCGGGAAACAAACCCGTACGGTAACTCTTACGAGGGTGGATCGTTTCCTTCTGCAGTCTCAATCTGAAGCAGCTCCAACTCTTGATCGAACATTCGGCACTATTGCAAAGTCAACAATCGTATCTTTGGACGTTGTAAAAGTCACCTACAAAGCCCATGACAACGTTCTCGTGAACTGTACAGAACTGTGTCAGAATACCCGCAGCGAGACCCGGAAAGACCTTACACACTTTCTGCCACAGATGGGCACGGAGGATCTCAATCAAACTGACCTCGAGGGTGGATTGTCCTTGAAGTGAACGTTGGTTGGGGCTGAGATACCTCTGGATGAGGGACTTCCGTGGCAGAATCGCGGTACTGAACGAAATTGGTTGGCATCCGAGGGGGGCCAGCCATCTCGCTGGCACGCCGAGACCGGGGACGAGGAGATCCGTGGCGAAACCGTAGTGCTGCAAAACGGGGCGGAGAACCGCAATCCGCCGATGAGGCCGCAAGCGTTCGTGCGAGCCATATCCTTGTAGGTCGAAACCGTGTTCTTCGCTGCGATGTAATCGGCCGAGTTGTGGTCCAGGCTCAGTCGGAAGAGACGTTGCAAGAGGGTGAGATCGATCTTCTCGCGCACCTCCGACAGCTGGGTCTCCATCAGGCCAGGAGTGAAGGGGGTTCAGCATCACCAGATTTGATCCAAGGCGGGGAGAGTCCGCGTTTGTCAGCTTCGAAGGAGAGGTGCTGGCCTAGATAAACGTCCGTGGGCTTCTCCACAGGTTCGATATCGTGACACGGGATCAGCTTGTCATGTGTGTCGGAGGACTCGATGCCGGTTTCCTTGAAGGTTCATTGAGTGAGCGATAAATCGATAACCGCTTGATCCTCGACAGGCATTCGTGGGGGTTGCCGTAAACCCTCAATGGCCATGGACATGCGGGGGGCCTTCCAAGTGTTAGATTCTAGACGAGCGAGACGTGAGATAGAATCATCACAGAACGAGTGAGGAGATGAATAAAGGAGACGACTAGTATTTGTAGTACTTGGGAAGACATGTGATGCGGAGACAAGAAACGCGATAAGACAAAGTTGTTATGTAACTCTAACATCAAGGAATGTTGGACTTCCAGTGCCTCCAAGCTTCCGACAGGTGTTGCAGGATCGTCCTTGCCTTGTTTGTTTGTTTGATTCCGGCATCATCCAAGATATCGTATATGACCACCGCACGGGGTCGCAATGTCGACGCCATCTTACTGATATCAGAGGAAAGGACAACAGGGGAACGTGCACATTATTGTGTGTAACACAGGAGTGCTGGTACAACTAAAGATATAACCATACGCAACGAAAAGGTAAAAAAGAGAGAAAACAAACGACAGAAGATAGGGAAGCTTGAGTGGTAACAGCACATCCAACGCGTAGGAGGAAGGATCAGTAACCTCCTGGGAATCCAGTCATCATCGGCATCATCCCTGTACCATTGGCCATCATGGGTGGTCCTTGTGGAGGGAACCCATTACCGACCGAACCGACTTGACCTTGAGTGAGTAACAGGGGACCACCGAAACCGGGGTTGATTATGGGCATCTCGGCCTCTTGTTGCTCCTTTTGAACTTCCTTCTTCGACCTCTCCCTGACCTCCTTCTCAAGCTGGGCGATCTAAAAAGAGTACAGGCGTCAGGTGCCGTCACACATCCTTGAAGGATGCATTATGTCAACCCACCTTGTCAACAAGGGTGCGTTGATTCTGAATCTTGTACGGCATATAGAAATCATTCAAACCATTCCTCCAGCTCAGCTCCTCGACAACATCAGACCTTAAGAGATCGAAGCAGACGTAGAGAATGGCAGCGAAGCACTCCTTGTTGCCGATATCCACGAAGTAGGTCAACAGATCCTCAGCAACCTCGACGGAGTTGGAAGCGGAGGCGGTGACAATAGCGTCCTTGAACAACTTGTCTTGTTTCGACAACGTGATAGAATCGTCCCACTTGGTGTTCTTCTTATACAGGTGAGCAGCCAATCGCCTGAACTCGAGCAAAGCGTGCTTCTCGAGCTGTTGGGCGAGTGCAATATTGTTGAAGTTGTCGAAACTGTCAATCGAGTCACGAAGGGTGTTATAATCTTCCTCCTCGATCAAAAGAGTGTTGTAGGCATCGTTAACAGCTTCGATGTTCAACTGCATTTGTGCGTTAGTCAGAGACCTCTAAAGGCGGCCGGAAGCCACTCACGTGTTGCACGGCGATAAGGTATGAGCGAACGAGTGGAATATGGTCCATTTGGTGGAACATTCGAACCACACGGGCGTGATCAATACGGGGGATCATCACGCTCAGGAGGTCGGTCAGCAACGTAGGCTGTTCTTGGAGGTAGAAAGTCAGGGCCTTGTAGTAGCTGCATAAAAAATCTCAGTCATGATCCAAGCGCAGCATCGACGCGGCAGTAGTTACATCTCAACATTTGCCACCCGGACAATCACGTCCTTGAATTGGTTGTGTTCCCAAGCATCGGCAGACCTTTCGATCATAGCGAGGGCGGCGTTGTCCTAAAGTGAGTGGATATTAGCCCGCGGTTCTCCAGCAACAACATCCACTTACAAATTCATCATACTTGACGTACAGTAAGACGAGTTCTGGCCAGAGATGAGCCTTCTCGGCGGCCCTAATGACCTTGGGGATATTGATACGAGTAACGAAGAGCTTCAGATGCTCCATCACTATGGTGAGTCAGCTCGTTGTCTCCCGAAATACAAAGCCGAACTAGTGACATACGCTTCTCGGGTCTATACTTGCTGTAGAGGATCGAGAGTTCGGTGAAAATACCCATCTGCATAAAGTTGAGTGTTATAATACGATCGAGAAATCGGGCCTGACGCACGTGTGCCCGCTCAAGACTGAGACCAGCCTCAAGCAATGAGAGAATCTCGTCGAAGTAGCCATGGCGCTCGTAGACCGAGATCAAACCATTTAGTTCCTCCTGCAGAGGGGAATCAGTGAATGTACACGGAAGGGAAATGGAGACTTACGGCGTGAACGATAATATTCAGACCACAGATTTGAGCCTACAAATGCCCCAGTTAGCCGCACTCGGGATATTAGGCAAGAAGGCACCTACCAATCGGAATTCCCTCTTCTCAATACAAGCAGCGTGTACTTGCTTCCATACCCTTCATAACACCATCAGTAACGAACCAAATCAGATACAGAACACACTGACTGAGTGTTTCCTGCCTTCCTCGCACTCTCCACGGCCGCCTGGTTCTCCTCAAGGTAAATGAGAGTGGTCGCCAACCTCGCCCAGTTCGAAATGCTGGTGAACAGCAACTTGGCAGCCTGGTACAACTCATCCTCGAAACATTTCTCTCCAACGACAAGAATATCCGCAACGTTCGTAACACTCAAGAAATCTTCCATGTCGTGGAGGCGGTCCGTCTTGGCGTAGGCGTAAGCCAATTCGGTGTCGATCTTCGGCTCGCGAAGGCTCTTGCGGGCCATCTGGAGGTACCGAACCAAATCTTCGTGCTTGTCTGCCCGAGTTGCAATCTCAATGACCTCGTTGAAGTTCGAAGGGTCCTCGGCCTTGATGTAGGACTCTAAAGTGAACCCTCAGAACCTCATGGGGTATGCGTTACTGTGCTTTATACACACCGATGGAGTCTTTGATACGGAGACCGTCCAATTGAGCCTTGGCCAATCGACTCCAAACCTCCGGCTTGTTAACCTTATTTGCATACTCCACACCGCGATCGAGGGAAACCATATGTTCAACTAAGACATTGATGGCCTGAGCGTGCTCCTCGTACTTCTTGTGGATCATAAACGCCTCCTCGTACAATCCATGCTGGGTAGCGATCTTCGGGATCTCGGCGGTATCGTAATTTTGCAACTTGTTGATGTATCCGACGACCTTGCCCTTGTCCGCACGGATGGCAGTAAGGAGCAGGAGGTTCTGGAGGTTGCGGTTGTCGCTGAAGGGAGAAGGCTCAATGATAATCTTCTCGAGCAATTCGATGAGCTCCAGAGGAAGATCGGCTTTGAGGAAGGCATGGACGGTAACAGAGACATCGTTCGGGTCAGTGCACTCCGGCAGGACAGTAGCAATAATCTACATGAATTGGTCAATCCGCAGTCCAGCGCATGGGCGCAAGCAAATCCCACCTGATCGATCAAAGCACGACGATGGATGTTGTCTGGCTGAAGAACCTGAGCCCAAAGATCCGCCTCACGCCTCTTGACAAGGTACCTCGCCTGCTGCTTGAACATCGAGTTCTCATTAGTGATCGCAATAAGCTCGTCGTCACAGAAGCCCTTTGCGTAAGCAATGTAGGCGAGGTATGGATCCCTCTTCTCGCAGAATTTACCGACGACCAAAGGCTCGTAAAGGTTGTTCTCCTTCAAAAATGCCTCGGGGTTGTTGTTGCTGTCAATGTAAATCTTGGCCAAGGCGTTGTACACGGGGGGATCTTGAGAGCTGGCCTGGACCCGAGCCTCTAACCAGGGGAGAATCAACTTGAGCCTATTCCTCTGTTCAACCTCGTTAACCAGTTCGTCGATGGGGAAGTTTCCAGGGACAGAAGCCAAGAGACTCTTGATCGTAGTTTCGTCACAGTCCACATCCAGCAAACCACCAACAACCTGAGGAGTCCTGACGGAGTTCACCCTTTGGACATAAACTTCGATGAACTTGGTCAAACCGTTCTGGTAGAGATACAGAACCAAGTCATGCACAAAGTCGAACCGATCGCAGACAATGATGAGAGGAAGCTGGTCCTGAAGTTTGGCCTCCTTGAGGAAGTTCTTGACTTTCTCCGGGTTGTAGTAGTTGCTCTCTCGACAGATACGCTCGACCTCTCGGATTTGGTTCGTACGGGTGGCCGCCTGGATGTACTTAAAGTGGACTTCGGAGTCTTGGCTAAGGTTTACAATGGAACCGAGATAGTAGTAGAGACCTAGAAACCGGTCAGCCTCCGATTCGCAGGGATGGTTGTAAATGTCTACCCTCAGAGCTCTTAAAAGATTCGAACATCTCAATCAACTTGACAGGGCCAAGAATATCTGAGTACTTGGTGGCGATCTGAATGACGATCTGGAGGTTCTGACGGATGTTCACCCGCAGCATCTCCTGCATGCAAGCCGTCGATTGATCGGCTGTGAGGCGTCCGAAATACTCCACCAACCACTGTAAATTGGAATAAGGATTCGATGCGCTACTCGGTAGTGGTCGATATACCTCTGGTTTGAACATGGTTGTGTGCACAACGACTCGCTTGATGTCAGAAAGATCCTCGTAGTGCTCCAAAGCCTATATAATAACCCATTAGCGAATGTCTCACAACGACCTGAAAAGAATCCACTCACCCGTTGCAGAAGACCGGCCTTCTCGCAAAGGTTGGCGATCCTGGGCCGATCGTAGTGGCTGAACATGTCGTTACTGAATATGGCATCGGCGACCTGAGGAGCATGAATCAAGTTCATCTCCAAAAGTCGGGTCTGGAGATGTCCTTGCTCGGGCTTGTTGTCTTTAAGGGCGTCGAGCAAGAAAGAGGTTGCAGGTTGGATCATATTCTGGGACATGAAGATATCGACAACCTAAGAAAACGCGAAGAGGTTGTTCAGTTGCTAAGCTAACACCAGAAAAAAAGACATTTACACGTTCGATGTCCACAAGGGGTCCAGACTCGTCGTTAGCTAATTGGGAAGCAAATTCGGCACCCTTGTCGGGGTTGGTCCTCATGATGTGCTGGAGCAAGCCAACGTAGTCCGGCGTGTATCCGACCTTCTTAGCATACAACAAGATTTTCTCCGGTTGACCCATCTCGGCAAAACATGCGATGACCTTGTTGGGGACATTCGCGCGGAGGTATACGCTCAACGCCATTCCAATATCGGACATCCGAACCATGTCACCAAGTTCCTCGCTGCAAGTGAGTTTACCCTCCTTCAACCACTTCTCGAGCAAATTCTTCTTTCCCTGTTGCAACACTGGACGAGAGAGTTCGATGGATTCGAGGTGGTTGAGTTGCCCTTTCTCCAGCAGGATACCGAAATAACGCAGGATCGGAGATTGCCCACCGGGAACGACGGGGGCCTGTTTGAACTGTTCGATTACCTGGGCAGTTCGCAAGATGCCCTAGAATAGTGACCACGTCAGGAAAGGCTGGAGTCCAAGTTTCAGAACAACTTACCCTTGGGGAATTGGCAGCAATTTGAGCCGCCTGGTCGAGCTGCCCGCTCTGGAAGAGTTGTTGGTATTGTTGGACATAAAGGTCATCCGCGCCAGGAAGGTTAGCCCTACTAGCGAGCTTGAAGGCCAATTCAGTGTTGTTCAGTGTCGCGAGGATGTAAGGAACGATGGTATTTTCGTCGACATCCACGCTCAGGACCTGACCCTTCTTGTTCACACCAATAATGCCCTGCGAAGCCTCATGTTCAGCCGTGACGAAGATGGTCTCGCCGGAAATTCGGTTCATGTAGATGCATGCGCCAGATTCGAGGTCATAGAGGTGAATGAAGCCGTATTTTGTGACCAAGTAAACAATTCCGTGCTTTTTCGAGACCTGCATCGCAACCGGGAAATCGTTTGTCGCCTCTGGAGGGAAGTAAACATCGATCTGCTTTTTGGTGAACGCAGGGTCTGGGGCTTGATGGTCGATCTCTACGATGTGAAGCTAGAGGGAATATGTTGTCGGTATGTATCGTGTTTGGGAGTGCAGTCGCGGAAACAAATACCTTGGCACCAGCGCCGGTTCGGACGGAGAAAGTGAATAATTTAGTGGGGTGCTGGCGACCGTCCAACTTCAGCTCGGCAAAGGCGGCGGCGTGACCTTCAATTGGTTGGCTGACACCACGGTCTCTGCTGTACAGTTGCATGGAACCCTTGATCTTGAATGCGGAGGGGTTGGTGGTATTTCCTGAGATACCAACGAGAACGAGCCACTTCTCGTCAGCACTGCAGCGGTAGTTGATTATCTGCGCGCCGACGAGGGTTGGGTGCCTATCGAACACCTTTTGTGGGGGAGACGTCGTGTCGTCCTTGGACCAGTGATAGACAGCTGTTTCTGTCACGATTCCGATGGTGTTTTCCGATATCCACTTCCAGAAGGTGACGTCCTCAGCATTAGCGTGGGACTTGACCTTGGTCTTGGTCTCGATGTTGAATATTTGCAGTGTCCGACCGGCTGTACACACAATGCCATCAATTTACCAAGTTCCCGCAGTCATACAGACGGAGTGTAAATGCGCATTACACACATTTGAGGGCCAAAATCTTTTGGTGGGGGTGCATAATCGCGGAGTCTGCAGTGATTGGTCTACGCAGGACATTGTTGGCGTCGTTCAGGTCAATAATTACAACCTGGTTCTGTTCGTTGACTTTCTCCCGCACACAGATGAAATGGTCGGATTCGAGGGTTAGCGTCTGTCATCAGTAGGTGTCAACCCACAGCTATAAACTGAAACTGAGACGGCGTGGCTGTACGAACCTGGAAAGAGATGGAAGCAGGCTGCACGCCCAAACTAGAGAGCTGGAGGTGCTCATTGAAAATGATGGGTTTGGAGATGTCCATGGTCGCGGCGTGATTAAGAAAATCGACAGAAGGTCGTCGTCGTCTGTCAGTAGGTCGTTATTGTCGCCTATGACCTCTTATCTGGCGGGTGAAATGGGAGGAAGAAGGGGAAGACGACTGGTCGGATGCGAGGCACTCTACAACTGCTGGAGGGATACGTAGCCGCTTTCACCGATTTGTATCTGTTTGTCCGTGAGACGCTGCCCGTCACCGCCCTCGAGAGATTACAATTTTATCATACAGAACCATTGGGCTTGCGTACCCAGAATATGTAGTTACAAAGGGTAGAGAGGTCAAAATCTATCGACGTGCTGCTCCGACCCGTCAGAGTCCATCGACCATCCCAGGGAACGTAGATCAACCCGCGAACATCAGCCTCTTTGCGCGACGGTAACCCATTGTAAAGACGCGTAATCCAGGGTCTCCCGTGTTCGCCAGTCTTGGAGGCAAATCGTGTAGGATATTCCTGGAAGAAAGACAGTAGTTCTGAGGGTTTTATGTACTTGGAGTAGGTGTGTGTACCGGGGGTGACGATCCCAAGGACGTTCTCTACGGCCAAGATGGTCAATGCATATGCCACTGGCGTACGTGAGATGGTGGAGAGAAACAAATGACCCCCGGGCTACAGTGAATGGTGTTAGAAGGCGTGGGTTTATGAAATGTGAAAGAAGCGGAATGAATCACTCACCTTCACAAGCTGCGCACATATGTGTAAGAACTCCGAGGGTGTGTTAACGTGCTCTATGACCTCCATGGAACACACGACATCGTACTGTTTCCCCTCTGCCAGCAATGCTTCTGCAGTTGTGTGCAAATACTTCAAGGACTTTGCTGAACGAGCAAATTGGGGATCTCGCACAGCATGGGTCGAGGCTATTCCAATGTTTGCTTCGGAAGCATCAATTCCCGTGGTCCTGGCACCCAGTCTGGCAAGACTCTAATAAGCTTTTCAGTATTTTCTCGGGAAACACGGGTAGGGCATATCGTACCTCGGACAATAACCCACCGCCACATCCGACATCGAGGATATCAAGTCCCTCTAATGGGGTCGCACTTGAAGAAGCGGAACAAGTTCCTTCCTCCCACTGGACCTCCTGCAGCTTTTGCTTGATAAACTCCATCCTGACCGGGTTCATTTTGTGCAGCATGGCGAACTCGCCGTGTTCGTCCCACCATTGGGACGATAGCCTTGAGAAAAGCTCGATCTCGGACGCGTCTACGGTGTTGACATTGTTCGCGATGCCCCTGATACCAGACCGAACAACGGCGACATGGCGAGGGAGAGCGGTGGAACGGACGGTCCTTTGGATTGACCTTCCACACAGGGGGAACATTGGGCGCTTTCTCACGGCTGCTGCATTGGATACGATCACCTCGCGGAGGGCCATTGTTAGCCGGGAAGGTCAAACAGCACACCTCGTTATCCTCTAGCTTTATCCCTTCCCCTCTCTTTCACCACCACCACCACCTCTCACTTCTAAACTTTCTCTTTTCTTCTCGGAAATTTATGTCGTTGACGACTACACTCGAGTCTCCCAAGCACTGGGATCTTGGCAAAGTTGTGCGCCGGAAAGCTTCAAGCAACGAAAGCGACAACCACTTTTCTTTCAAGAGACTCGTCGAAAAGACCAAACGAGGCAGGACCTCGCCTACTTCCGGGAACGATAGGGACGCTCCCCCACCACCGCCCAAAGATGGACCGAAGCGCAGTTTCTCGCCCTCACTATACTCTGCAAGTCAGTGCGGTTAACAAAGGTGTAATTGATCTCTCGACTTATGTTTATCTTGATCTCGCTGTTAGGTCGCCCCTCTCATCAGGCTAAACGGTCAACATCTACAGACGGTTCATATGGTTCGTCCATCATCTTCATTGGGCACCCAACGTCCGAAACGCATCACCCTGTCCAACAACTGATGTGGGATGGTTCCCTTTTACGATAGGATTACGAATAGACGGGGACGATGGGTACTCAAAGTCACCACACAAGGTTAATTTCGCCTTCGCTGAAATTCAACTCTCCCCGCACGCTCCTAAGCTTGGTCTCGACTCCCAAAATACTACCCCACCACGCGTTCCGCCTCCGTTCCCTACCTCATCCGCGAACGGCAAGTTCGAGCCTTTCCGCCGCCCATCTGGACCGCCTACGAAAATGCTCACTCCATCCGAACGCGCTAAAGCTCGAATCGAGGCTGAGAGGGAGAAGGAATTCGAGACTTGTTTGGCCGCCCAAGAGGAGGAGGAGCGTCAGGCGAGGATAAAGGCCGAGAAAGAAGAACTGCGCAGACAGGAAGAGGAAGAAGAAGCTCGCAGAAAGGCAAAGATCGAACAGGATATTCGCCTTGCCCAACTGCTGAGAAAGCAACGGGAACACGAGCAAGCGAAAGCCGATGAAAAGTTTGCGCAGGAGGTGGAGGAGAGGAGGAGGGTGAACAAGGAGAAACGTCTCCAAGACCACTACAAGTCCCAGGCCTGGAGGATTGACCACGAGAAGTCCAAGGAACAGATGCTTCACGAGAAGGAAGAGGAGAAGAAGAGAGGGGAGGAAGCAAAAATGCAAGAGCGTAAGAGGTTGTTCAATACCATGAAGGCTGAACTCTCTGGTCGACTTCAACTCTCTGGGTGGATGTCCGTCCAGGCGGCTGGGACTGTGACTTGGAGAAGACGTTGGTTTACCTTTGACGAAAAGACTTTGAAATTCTTCAAGGCTCAAAAGGTCCGGTCATCCCACCTGTTATTTTATACTTACTGACAGACCGTCTCGCAGGACGCATCTCCCGTGGATGTCATTACTGTCTCTGATATCCGTGACGTCAGAGATTGCGGAGGCCCTTCGGAAGAGGAACCCGGGTTTATCCAAAATTCTTTTGTCATTGAGGAAGTTCATGGATGCTCCTGGTCCCTGTTCACTGACACACGCGACATTATGGTTCGTCTCTGTTCTATCCTCGTCCACACTGATTCTAATCACGGTACATTCGCAGGAGAAAACAATGGCCGCATTAATATTCTGTTCAGACGTCCACAAGACCGGACCTCCTCGAAGTTCATCTTTCAATGGTAGCTCAGCCGGAGCTTTATCTGTTTCTCGTATTCCCCGCTTATCCCTGAATCTCTCTTCCTGATTGTTCTGTGCTTATTATCGATGTGACCCTGCACAGACTATACATATACCCCAACTGTTATCTATTTTGCGTGTTGTCGCTGGATGGTAGTCGTTGTATTATACCATGCTCCCGTTGTATTCGATCTGGATTTAACCTGTGGCCTCTACATACCACCAACAAATGACAGAACCCCTCTCTCGTCCTGGTGTCTACCTTGATTCCGCAGCGTCGCTAAGCGATGCCGATCGGCGCCGCCTCTCGAATTATGCTGCCTGCCATTCGTCGGTTCAAATCCATCAATACAACCTTGGCGAGTAACGGCGAAATCTCCCACTCCATCCCGACCTCCACTATTACCGCGCGTTGTCAGCCACGATGAAGAGGATTTTGGCCGGTCTCTCCCTCGCTTACCTCGCTCTCGCTATCCCTTTCTACTCTTCCGAGAACGCGAATGATGGTAGTCAGGTTCAGCTTCAATTCTCTGCGGAGGATTACGCGAATGACCCCGGATATGACCTCGACTTGAACGAGCTGAGGTTGGTTCAGCTTGAAGGTCGTGAGCCTGTATGGATGACCGAATACGAGAAGGTCGGGTTTAGGTTGCCTCGTGGTTGCCACGCTGAAGCTGACCTTTGGTCGGAGTAGATTCAAGCCAAGGCGCAGGGTCTGAATTTCTTCGACATGTGGGTACTCTGTTGGACTGTCTTACCATGAGTACTAACTGGTCGTGATATAGCACCGACGCTCAAGAACTCGGGGATTCGAACGAGAACCTCACCACCCAGGATGGTGATTCACTTATTTCTATCCCCTGCTTATCCATTTTCGCGCTCACGGTTTCATTGCGATTACAGTCGTATTTGGTCCGCTAACTCACCAGAGTAGGGTGAAGAGCGTTATTTCGACCCTTTCCGTTGATGGTCCCAAGGCCAACCTTGAGAAGTTCACCAGCTTCAGGACGAGGTGTAAGTACTTCTGGTTCGGTCTCTTGTGATTCTATACTGATCCCTCGGCTCCAGATTACAGAAGCGATGTGAGTCCGTTCAGCGGGGCGTTTCCCGTTTGGTTCATAATACCCGTTGTAGACTGGAAAGGAGAGTCAGCTTTGGCTGCGATCCAAGATCGAGGAGGTATGGCACATTAGGCGAACGACCCTTCCGAGTCGGCTTAATCTGTTTCTAGATCACCTCCAAATCTGCTTCCGAGTCACTCAGGAAGCGAATCATCACTAGGGAATTCACTCACTCCTGGCCCCAGAGTTCTATCGTACGTACGCACTCGCGATCTGAATGACTGCCTTGACCGAGTTTGTCCTCAGATCACTAGCATTAACGGGAATGCTTCCCCAGATGAGGTTGTTGTCATTTCGGCTCATCAGGACAGGTACGCTTTTGAAGATTTTCCAGACGTTGATGATGCTCACGCGATCAACAAGCACCAACATGTGGCCGTTCCTCCCCGCTCCCGGTAAGCGCCTCCATTTACACACCTACGCTAGCATAATGCTGACTTCTGACCTTCAAGGCGCTGATGATGACGGTAGTGGAACCGTCACTATCTTGGAAGCTTACAGGGCTTTGTTGGAATCCGACTTCAAACCTAACCGCACCGTCGAGTTCCATTGGTATTCTGCCGAAGTTCGTCCTTCTCCATGAGTAGTCATCACGAGTGGAACTCACGGACGCGTTTAGGAGGCTGGTCTATTGGGTTCTCAAGCCGTCGCCAACGACTACAAAGCCCGCGGCATCAAAGTCGTCGCAATGAGCCAATTCGACATGACCGCTTGGGTCAAGAGGGGATCCCGGGAGGAAGTCGGCGTTATCACGGACTTCACCAACAACAAGTTGACCCAGTTCAACAAAGGACTTATCGAGGAGTACCTCTCCATTCCTTACGTCGAAACCAGATGTGGTTATGCTTGCAGCGATCACGCTTCGTGGGGGAAGGCCGGATACCCCTCCATCTTTACTATTGAGAGTTCGTTCCCCAACTCGAACCACTATATCCACAGCGACAAAGAGTGAGCTACCTCTGCTCTTCCCACCACGTATTTTTCCCCCTTACTAACGTCACCTTCGTAGCCGTATCGACATCTCCGACGAATTCAGTTTCTCGCATCTCCTCGAGTTCTCCAAGCTCGCGGTCGCTTTCGCCATTGAGCTAGGTGGCTGGTAATTTTTGATTGGGAGCTTCTAGACCCTTTGATCACAGTTTATACCACACTTTCACGACTTTTTTCTTGGATGTGTCAGTACACGACTTTGCATGAATCAACATTCTCACATTAATCAGCACCATGTGGGAGTGTGAACCTGAGACCGGGCGGAAGTCCGACCGAATTTAATTGAGGTCGGGGATGTGGATGAGATTGACCTTGCCTTACATATGGAACCACTAAGGCCAAGTGACGCCGCACGGTCAGCCTGGAAATTGCTGGTTCTCCTTGACAGACCTACCCATCAACATTGGTCTCATAGGCAACCATTTCGTTCGCTCTCACTTGCCTCGCTTAAAGATCCTGCGACCTTGACTTTACAACACCCGTCAAACACCGTCGCCTCTCCTTTAACAACATCCGTTCGTTGTCCAGACCCCATAGTCCTGGAGACTCGCTTCAGCACCCTAACGATCGTCAATTATCTACGACGCTTGCTTGATGGAGGGTCTGGGCTTGATCAAACAAAGTGAAGTGCGCGGAGAAGGCATGGAAACCGTCACGATGGGCACTGAGTTCATTCCTCACGCCTGAAGCTTGTGAGTTACAACGGCGGTCGGCACGAGCTAATACCTAAACCAGGGGATTGTCAGAGGCACATTTGATGTCGACATCACTGGCTCTTTCCTTCGATTCTTCCGCTTTGTCCAACCGCACGCCGTTGTAGCTTGGTATTCGATTATCTTACGTGCAGAAAACTTCCGAGACAAAGCTCCCTTTGGGTGAACACGACGGCTAACGCTGGACTTGTCTTCCTGGGACCCATCCTTGTCTATTGTTCTACTTCCCGACTTCATTTTGCCAGTGTCAACGCCAAAGTGTTTGGTACTCAAGGTCTTTGCCCCATCGACGCGTGGGCCAGTATCCTTGCGATGCCAATGGGTAACCGGTAACCCCCAAGGCACTATCATCCCGATCGCCGAGGACACGGAAGTTGTTTCCTGTATCCTCAGGAATGATGGTTTTGTTGTCGATGACCGTGAATTGACCGATCCCCGGCAGAACGAGGTTCTTCAAGATCGAAGAGGACGTCGCCGAAGCAGATATGACCAAGACCTTCGATGATTCCAATGCCGCCTGGCCGGGAGTAGCTCATGACCTGAGACGCCGCTTAAACCTATTATTGATCAAGCCAATCGTGGATCCACGTACCTCAGTTGACGGTCATATCGTCGCGTCTTGTTATCTGGTCTATGGCTCCTGCAGACCAATAAACCTCAGATGCGCGGTTGGGGGGTATGAACGTACACGGCTGTGGCGGGGTTAATGTCTTGAGGTTCGCTGGACGACATGGTGGCTGAAGAATCCGAAGTGAAGCGGTAAGGACGTCAATCACAAATGAGACGTCGACGAGATATTCCAATGTTTATTCACACATACTGGGTGATCGTCCATGAGGCTATGTCCACTTCTAAACTAATATTTGGAGAGCCTGGTAAGGGGCTGTGATTCTACCTGCTCAAACCCCACCGTGTGCTGGTATCGCCCTGATGCTTGGTCGTTCAGTTTCGATAGTATCTACTGTTATGGATAGCCACTCACCAGTGCGTCATGGTTATAGTGCATCCAGAGGGTGCTACTCTAGGAAAGACAACAGAAGGTCTGCGGAGCACGCACGACCACCTTCAATCGCCTAAGAGATACGGTCAACGCCGACCTCGACAGCGATTGATCGTGCATCTTGTACTCGTTCATCTCGTTGTCTGTAATAGAGGTGTTAAGATACTGCCTTCGCCCACTGTGTGAGAGAGAGGTACTTACGCGTCAGCTTGTCTCCGGCGGCCGTGGGATCATTGGGATCCACGTTAGTGAACCCGATTCGCTCGTTCAGGTCCTCCATGGCTCTGGAGCTAGCGTCCTGGATCCTGGTGGCTCTCTCCCTTCTGATCTTCTCGTACAAGGCAAGTCCGGCCTCCACGTCATTGGTGAAGCCGTACTTGTCAGAGAAGATGATGCCGAGCGCAGCAGCATCCTCGATGGCCTGACACGCCCCTTGGGATTGATGCGGCTGGTTTGGTCCCAGAGCGCTGTTCATTGGACAGACGGACGGGGATTGCTTACCATCATTGGGTGCGCGGCGCCACCGAGGAGGCACGCCTTGGCCTTGTGCCAATACTCATACGGTTCGTGAAGGTACATCCTCCAGGGCATGCGCTCGAAGGAGTTCTTCAGGAAGTCGACGCAGCCGGAATCCAGCTCTTTGAAGCTGCCTTGCAGAATTTCTTCCGGTGAGACCTCCTTGAACTCGAATGCTTCTGTGTGGTGATTGGTCTCCTCTGAGGGCAGGAAGCCTAAAAGCGGACGTTGAACAACCACATCAAGGATGGAGACCAAGTGGACACCTACAGTAGAACGCCACAATATCTCCATCGGAGCAGGGGGTCAGGACGACCTTGTAGTATTTGCTGCGCCCGTTCTCCCCGGCGAAACCTCCCCAGAATTGACTCCGAGCAACATCAGAAACGATGAATGCCTGCCTGTTGCGACGGACTCACATGGCAGGCTCTAATGAATACTCGGCAAGACCGAGACGTCGGACGTCCTCAGCGGAAACGTGGCACCTGTAGCAGGTCCGTGGTGCCGGCTGTATGCATGGAATAATGCCGATCTCTTTGCGGACACAGACTTGGAAAAGCTGTTTCAGCGAACCGTCGAAATTGATTAAACAATAGTATTCACCCTGATGCCGCCTGCGCCAACAATAATATCCGCGGTCACGGATCGACCGTTCTTGAAAGTGACTGTACCGGTCTCTTAATCTATGCTCTCGCAGCTGGTGGGGGTGTCAGCTCCCCGATGGGCAGCCTCACATATGATCGATGATCGGTGACGATCTTGCATGGAACCCCCTTGCCTTCCTCCGAAATCGCAGTGTGGAGAAGACCCTGGTGCATATCTTTGCGGTAGAACACAGCATCAGCGGGTATTTTGACATACCGAACTACCGAGCCGCGAATAAAGCAATTTTTCACCGCAACCTACTCGCGCATGACGAACTTGTCGAGGGCAACGGATCTCATGATCGAGATGTCGATTCCCCACTCCAGGAGCCATTGGATACCTTGAACAAGAGACAGGCGATGGTCAGCGTCAGGGATCGAGGCGCGATGGCGGGTGGAGAACCTACCGTTGGCAGCGGCGGAAAGGGAGGCGCCGACTTCGACATCGAAACTCCTGCGTTCAAAGATCATAACTACAAGGACAAACTGGTCAGACGCATCGCTCGCATTTGGATGTCGCGATGACGAACCGATATGACCGGTGCGTCGAAGGGAAACAGCAGCAGAGAGTCCGCCAATGCCGCCACCGACAACGGCGACCTTGAGCTGCTTGAAAGTCGAGGGCGAAGAGGAAGAGTAGAGTGAAGAATCCATGAGAAAGTGTGAGTAATAGCTGTGGGTTATGCATTCTAAGCCACCTGGCAGCCTTTTTATACTGGACTGCGACGCCTGGGATCCATAGAATCGTAGGGTCTGTGGGTCAATTGGTAAATGTGCTGATCGGATGCATCGGATGGGTGGACACACCACCACAGGCACGGCATGTCATAAACGGCCAAGAGGGACTGGTTCTCCGTTCGACAGTGGGGCGGATATCCCTGGCAAAGGTCCGGGGAAGACCAGGGGACAACTCTGCCCCGCCACATGATCGGGTTGAGTAGACGACGGATGCACTTATGAAGACTCCGCGTTCGGCATATAACTGAGAGACGCATGAGGTCCCAGAGCACATTACGGTGGTCTACTCAGTTACACCAGGAAAATACAAACACAAGATCCAAAAGGGTTACTGCAGCCTTGACATACTCTCGACTAAAGGTGAGAAGCGGTCGGCGAGTCAGTCCCCCCCTTGTCTTCATCGTACATAACTCTTTATTCAACAACCGCCCGCACCAACCGACACCCACGAGGGAATACAGATGTAGAGGACAATAGAGAGAAATCAATATTTTTAACAGTAAGAAGCGCAACGCAAGGAAAACAAATTCGACCGAAACATCCCCGCGGGACCAAACCAAAGGAGGGTTCCAGTCCGGAGAACCCACGGAGTGTAGCATGGGATACAAGCGCAAATTGTAACGGTACGAGGGGCAAGGGCGGGATAGAGGGAAAGCGATCGATAGCGACGGACGAACGATACACATGTGAAGTATAGAGGGGTGCGTTAGGGGGGAAGGAGGAAGGGTCAGGACAGGAATATCCTTGCAGGTTCTGTTTTTCGGTTGGGATGAGTTAGTGTGGGTTTGGTTCGTTCAGATTGTTCAAGAGGGTGGTGAGGCATCTCTTCGTGACCATATCTCCCTGGAGAATGCGAGGTGAGAGTCATCTGCAAGAACCTACACAACCACAAACCTTGAGCAATGCACCGAATGTATTGTCTCTCAAGGGTTCCGGTAAACAGGCCCTCAACGCTTCGCGAGCTCTGATAGAAGAGAAAAGAAATAGATGTCAAGTCAGTTCTTTTGGCATAGTGAGTCTGAAGTCACTCACCTTGGGTTATCGCTCAGCCTCAGGTAACACCTCACGACGTGCTTCAACAACCTGACAGCCTGAGTTTCCACTAATTGGTTCACCATATTGCTCAACACAGTTCCCACAGCGTAAAACCTCTCGTACGTATGACAGATATACGTCAAACCCGTCTCATCCAACAGGATCTTCTGGACGATAAAGATCGCGACGGTCTTGGAGAGCTCAGAACCGGTTTCCATGATCCGCAGGCAGAGCGGGATTATCTCCGTCGATAGCAGGAAATGAATCACGGTTGAGTTGTCGTTTTGCTGTAGATTGAAATTACGGGTAGGTAGATGTGTGATCTAGGGGCGGCTAAATTGAATGGGATGACGCACCTTGACTAAAGCGCCGATGACGCCAAGAGACGTAAGCCTAAGGTATTCGAACGGTCTCGTTTTAGAGGTCGTGTTAAGGAACGGATACAAGAACAATGGAATGTGAGCTGTACGAATACCGAGTGTAGAGCTAGTCAACGGAACTGCGGGCGCATATACCACGTGAAAACGCACCGTTGAGGAACAACTGCCTCGTCTCGGAATGAGACGCGACGCACTGCAATAATGCAAGAGCGTTGCAGACCCGGTTAGACACGTGAGCAGTCAAGTTGGGAGGTGAAAGCAATGGGTATACGGAGACGATCTCTTGAAGCAGTGCGGGCATAATACCTGTTCGCCGATCTACGATTAATTTTCCCACCAGAATTTAGCCTCAGAAAAAAAGAGAAAACACGCACCGAAGGAATGCCAGAGGATCATTGCAAGGTCATCGTACTGTTCCCTCTTCTTGCTCAACTCCAATAACGCAGTTTCTCTCGTATTCGGATCCATAAGATCGATGACGAGGGAGAACAGCTTCCCTTCTTCATGACCAGGACTCACGCCCGCAATGCCTCCAACACCACCCGCATTCAACCCGACGCCTCCTAAACCCCCAATTCCAATTCCAACTCCAACCCCAACTCCAACCGGTAAACCAAGTCCTCCCTGCAACGCGTTCATATACTGGTTAACTTGCTGGTGAGAGAGATGCGCCGGGAGAGGCGGTGTATCCGAGTATGGCAGATTAACGCCAACGCCGCCAGCTCCTCCGATACCGCCCCCAAGCCCTCCCCCGAGTCCGAGAGTTCCAACAGCCCGCTGCTGGTGTTGTTGATAAACCTGGGGCAAAACTTGGCTCACGCCAACGTTTATACTGTATTGTTGCTGTTGCTGCTGTTGGGTGGTCCCTCCGCCGCCTCCCCCCCCAATCCCTCCGCCCTGGAGGAAGGAGACGGGCGATGGTGAGATGAGACCGGCCATCGCGTCCGATGTAGATGTCGAACTACGAGGCCGGTGTAGTCCGAGCGAGGATGATGTTCGAGAGATGGTGGGTGACGAAGAACGGACACGCTGAACGAAGCGAGCCGGAGAGAAAGACAAGGTTTTGGTGGGGAGGGAGAGAAGGTGGTAGATCGAGAGTGAGAGCGAGATCGGCCAATTGCAAGCATTTGATCGTCGCCTCCCCACACGAATATCAGGGATTGGATTTTTGCTTACTTAAGTGTGTAAACCCCGGAGCATTTAAAGACCCTTCGATATTCAACGTGTTACAATCCTTCAGGGAGGGAGGTATACCACTGGGGTTCCCACGATTACTACCACTCATCAAATTCAAAGTACTGCGGGAACATGGCCTCAGGTCAGGCGGGGTGGAGAGGTGGAGAGCAAAACATCAGATTAATCCCAGAAAAAGAGTCCAGAAAACAACGAGAGGATAAATTTTTGGATAAATACAACCGTCCATATCCAGGTCCATATGCGCTGAGGAGTAAGCAGCAGATCAGTGTGCTCGCTCGGACCCGAATGCCTAATACACTTTCACTGCAGGGGAAAAACAAACTAAAAAACACTTAGAAAGCAGGAGGCAGACTGAGGAACGCGGATGAACCAAAGGGATAAACAAAGGAGATTACAGCATCGCTGCATCCTTCCCCTCTTCCACCTGGATCGTCAACTCTTCTAAACCCTGTATTCGGCTCCTCAGTGTGTAATCTACTCTTTCCACCACCCTATCCATATTTGTGTAGGTTTGTTTTGTGGTTGAATGAGGTCCGTGTGGGTCGTGTGATGAGGCTGAAGGAGCAAGTTGGAGATGAATAGAGCCGATCATGCTGGACGCATCCTTTGGCCAGAATCTGGGGTAAGTAAAGGAAGCAAGACCTTCGACTGTACCCAGCTGTGAGCAGGCAATCAGTGACGAGCGAATATGAGAATTTGGAGAATCGGCCCTACTTCTTTCAACGCAGACTCGATGGTAGCATCCTTCTCAGACACGTCTAGCGCAAGGATCCTCCCAGTATCAATAACCAGAGGTACGACACTCGCCGCAATGAGGATGGCAATAAACAACGAGGCAATAGGATCGAATCCTGTCCACCCATAGAAGTGAATCAGAATTGTTGAGATGATCACACCAACAGACCCTAGGGTATCCTATCACGTACGAGTCAGAAAAATCATCCAAGATGTTTGATCCAATAACCTACAGCCATGACGTGTAGGAACACTCCTCGCATATTATGACTATGCCCTTCATGCGAATCATGGGCATGCGAATGATCATGCAAATTCGGGCTCTTCTCGGAGTGGTGGAACTTGTCGTAGTGGTCATCCCGACCAAATTGATAATTCGGTGTTATCGGAGATGGGATCGTATCTTGCTCTGACTCCCTTCGAGCTCGATCTATTACCGGGTTGTATGGGTGATGATTGTGTGTCATGTCTTCCTCTTCTCCAGGAGGCGGAATGTCTAGTGGAGGTACATTTACGGGCCGTTTCCGTGATGGAGAGATTGGCCGCGAGTGAGAACGTTCGACCGTCAACCCATTGGTTGTTGTCTGGTACTTGTGTGCGTGTGATTGTGAATGTGAGTGATTCCCATCCACATGGGAGTGCTCTGGAGAATGAGAGTGAGCGCGTGAAGGAGATTGAGGATAGGAGTGATTGTGAGAGGCCGGTACATGAAGATGTCCCCTCGAGGAAGATGTTTCTGTCGAAGGAGGGGGAGGGGTATGCGAATCTGAGTGTGAATGCGAATGCGAATGGGTATCTCGCGAGTGCGAATGAGAATGTGAGTGTGCGTCTGAATGCAAGTGAGGGTGCAATTTTGAAGTCGGAGAATGAGAGCGTGAGTGGTTAGAATGTGAACGACTGTGATCATGGTGATCGTGCGAATGTCCATGTCCGTGGTCATCATCGCAGACGAATGCATCCCCCTTTTCGGAGAACTTAGGCGAAGGCGGTGCATGAGAATGTCCATGCCCATGACTGTGGCCACCATGGGAGTGCGAATGTCCCTACAAGAAGGTTCAGCAGGTTCCAACGAGATGAGTATGGTATACACACGTGATGGTGTCCTCCCATAGCAAACATGCCGAACAAGTTCACACCCAAACCAAGGGAACTGACAAGCAGCAATTGACTGGTATTCATTTCTGGAGGGTCGAGGCTGGAGTGGAAGGTCATCGCAATGTGTGGACTACAGGGAAGAGGGTCACGTACATCCGTTGGATCGCCTCAAACACAATGAATATTGAAATCAAGATGAGGAAGATCCCGTTAGCAAATCCAGATAGTGTTTCGATCCTCCCGTATCCGTACGTGAACCGTTCATTGGCGGGCCAAGTCGCCATCACCGACGCTATCAGTCCTACCGCAATGGCCATACAATCGAATGCCATATGTATTGCTAATCATGCTCTCGTCAGCAGTCAAAAAAGAAAAAACCGTAACCGAGGGCGCCTCACCGTCTGAGATCAATCCAAGACTGTTCGTCCAAACACCATACAACATCTGGATGACCATAAACCACATATTCAAAATCAGGAAATAGAATATCTTCCGTGACTCTGGATTCGCGAGAATTGTTTTCAAGTACGACCTGAGGAGGCTCCCAGTAGACCTTTTCGTAAGTGAAGCCTTGTCTTGAATGTTCTTTGGGTCAAGCGCTACGAAAATACCTCAACATGGGTATTTGAACAAGCTTTCGTGGGTGAAATACATACCAATGTAAAGAAGTAGACCGAAAAGAGGGTCCAACCACGTCGGGTGCTCAGCAAAAGCCAGGAATCCAAACAACGCAATGAACACCAAAAGCGTCAGGGACGACAAGGCGTGGACTTGCGAAGGGGCGGAGATGGCCTTCATCGCGTTATTTGCGGTCGGCGTAAAATACGTTAACGAAGCGGCCAACAGTGGGATGACGACAAGGGATGATAGAGGTGGTGAAGGAGTTTCTGCGCTCTCAAGCTGAAGGGCATCACGTCAGATGCGCGAAAGGGCTTCATTCCAAACCCAGCACCCACCATGAACGCTCGGAACGTATATAACGGTGCAGCGAGGAAGCAGGACCCGAGTGCACTCGCGGCTGTAATCATCTGTGGCGTCACGGACTGCGGGAACACGCTTTGTGTTTGTTCCAAAGCGATAGAAGCCACCGCATGAAACGCGAGAGCGATATAGCCAGGCAACACGGTCCAAAGATTTGCATATGAATAACTAGCATCCGATGTCAGGGACAGTAGCAACGCCGCCACGATGAAAAATGAGTCCTTCGCCTGAAACCAGTTCATCAACGTCTGGTTCTCCGCAAGACCACAAGTCAAACATACTGAAGATCCACCTGTGAGAACCTTTGGCCAGACAATCGAGTACTGTGTGAGGACGATCACCCTGTGGCGGAGGCGTAAGACATAATCACGATTACCCCGCGCTTCCGATAAACCGAGTTCGAAAGAAAGGACAGAACCGCACCTTATAGGTGGCAGGACAGCCAAAGCAGCAAGCAACGACGCGTGCTGTAGAAGCACAAACAGCGAGGCCATCCCGACAACGGACCACTATACTCCGGAAGTTGAAGAGGTGAATCCTCACATAACGAAGAGAGAGAGAAAGGGAGAAGGAACTGCACCTCAATGGCTCTGCTCTCAAATAACTTCCCATTCTTCACCTCCCAAGCAACAAACCCCAACCCTCCAAGGGCAAGGACCCTGATCAGCAGCCACGGCACGCCAACATCCAACGCAAGCACCCACTCCTTCCCAGCATACAACCCGACGACATATAACGAATGAGCGACAGACAGCTGCGGCAGCACCTTGTTCGTCAGCCTACAAAACCAACGAGCCAGCAAAAATCGAAGACGACAGGTCCGAGGCGAGATACGCTCAAGTTAGTGCCAGATCACAAACCAAAGTCCACGAGGAACGGGCGATACGTACGACCTGGACAAGACTCTAGTCGGGTTCAGAGTCACTTTCTGTCTCGTCCGAGAGTCTGTTTCGTCCATGACGCCGCGTGACGAGAGTCCGAAGACGAGGTGGCGGAAGGTAAGTATGGGTCACGAATTAAACCGGAATCACATCTCCAACACTCTGATCGCGTCTGCCGTCAACCGCACTTCGGTCACTGTATATATGCTTGGTAGCTGGTCATCGATATCTCACAGTTCTACAACGTTTTTTCATCTTTTTTTGCATTTCGTTTGGTATACAGAACACAGGGCACAGCACGGGCTACAACATAGACGCTTGGTCATGTAAGAAGTAAGCAATGGCGATAACAGAGACAAGTCAAAGATCCACTGTCATACATAAAGTGGCAGAGAAGGGAAGGAGACGATTCGAGGAGGCACAACAAACCATACCGGATAACACAGCGCACAAGATAGGAAACGATCTAAAATTCAGACAGGGAGGGTCACTAGGAATAATTGGCACCCATCTCCACGAACAAATTCTGCCAATGCGCATGGGCGTTGTTTTGCGGCGGTGGCGCCTGTTGCGGTGGATAATCGTATGGCGACATCGCCCCGCTCAACGCCGATGAGGTCTGTCCAAACGACGGGAAAGTATTCCCCATCGTAACATCCACACTCAAATACTGCGGTTGTTGGTGGCGTGGGTGTTGGTGTTGTAACAGCGTGGGGGTGGGGTCGGGAAACTGGATCGGCTGTGCATTGTACCAATTCGCCGCACTCACGTCCATCGCAACTGACCATTGTGGATTTGTGGGGTTCGCGGGGTACATCGAGTACGGGTAGCCCACGTTTTGGGATACCTGACCCCAGGTGTTTTGCCACTCCGTACGAGGGCTCTCCATCGGCGACAAGGGGTGCCCAAGGGTTGTCGTGGGACTGTTCATAATATGTTGTGGAGGGGGACTATTACCCACCCTGTTCAGGGCCGGAGAACCAGCGTCGCGTGGGCTAGAAGGCGGCAATGATTCCGTTTCCGAAGTTCCGCAATAGGAACCTGAGCTCGACCCCTGTTTGCGTGGGACAAGCCGCGTGGTCCCACCAAGGGCACTCGACAAGGCTTCTTCATCCTCCTTTGTGACCACGTTTTCGGATGTCAGCCTGGGGAGAAGAGACTTCTTGGATTGGTATTCATTCATCGACGCAATGGCCCTCTTGACGAGTCTCCCAAGAACCGGCTACATCAAGGTACTTGTGAGGACCCTCTCGGACATCCTGACAAAAAACATACGAGGACTTTCGCAACTCTCGGGTTGTGCGAAACACTCTCAAATAAGGCATAGGATGATTCCAGATTAGACAGCGCCGAACGAGACAACGCCATACTGGGACACTTGGTCACGATCGCTCCAAGGACGATCTACCGGCGTCCTAGGATCAGTACCTGACTTTGCAGCTGAGACGAGAAACACGAACGGAACAAGAGAAGACGTGCGTGAGGAAGAACCACGTCCGCTCCGCCATCATCGGCTGTTGCGAATGTAAACTCTTGATGAGGTTGATAAAAGAACAAGCCGTAGAGTGCTGGTTGGTCTCCCATTAGCCCAAGTCTGGTGCGACAAGCAGGAAGACACGTACAGCCGCTAGAACCGAAGGCCCATACTTTCCGCCCAACGGGTCTTCCTTGTTCTCTTCCAGAGATCTGGCAAAGTACCCTCGGTGCATATAGAAGATTGCTGACGCAACACCTCATCAGTGACCTGAATCTGGAACAGGGATGCTTGCGTACTGATTTCCTTGATCGCCCAAGTAGTGTACCTCTGCATGGTCAGTTGCAGGGATGGAACCTCGATCTCACCGGTAGGAGAGATCAGCGAAGATGAAGACGGCTTGCCACTGAAACCGGGGACTTGCAAGGAGGGTGGGATGTAAAATCCTCGCACTTTCTTGTCAAGTTCCTGGATAATCTTATAATTCGGCGTACGCGCGCCGAACGCTTGCTCATGTACAATGCTCAAACACTGGGACGAGAACCGGTGTTTCCATGCTGAAACTGCGGTAGCGTTGAGTACCCAGAACTGACGACGGTTGGAAACCTGACTTACAGCTCATCTCCAGTTCTCCCGCCTCATTGTGAGTCGTGTCATGGGCCATCTCACAGTCGATCGATGATAGAGCGAAAGAGCTTGGTCGCCCAAACGTCAAGCTCTGTCATAACTTCAGCAAACCGACACCTTGATAGCTCGGCGACAAACGCACCATCCATGAGTCATATGTGTATATTTCCCACATAAGAGATCGGTGTCTTCGTGTCTCTTCTGGGCTCAGACCGAATTTGGCTCCGTCTCGATCTAGCGTGCGATGTCAATCCTCTACCCCTCATCAGACGGTGCCAGAACAGGGACTCACGTAGCCCAAGCTGTAATATATCCTTCAGTACTCAAATATACAAAGCCAATGACTTGGGAAGACTTACGCTCTGGCTCAACTTGACGACAATCCCCATCGTCAGCCACCTCGAACTCTCAATATTCGCCAAGAACATGAAATGGCACATTAATAATAGCCCCTGCAGAAGCGGTACAGAGGGCGTTTCCAAAGACTGATTCAACGTCAACGCGGCTCTGCCGATGTGAAAGTACTTCATTGCTTCCTGCGTGGAAAGGTCCCGAGTTCGCGGGTCCGTGAGTTTTCCCATGGCGAATACGAAGAACAGTAAGGCGAATTTGTGTGCCTCAAGAGTGTCTTGTTCCGCCGTGGAGTTGCCTTCGTAGAAAAGAGAGAAGACCTGATCCTTGAAATCCTGCTCGAATATTGGCGTGTACCTGGATAAGGTCTCGGGGTCAGTACCCACGACCAGCAACGGGGACTATATATGAGGTGGGCTCACATCCAGGCAGCGTACTGGAAGTAAAACGCGGCCAACTCCTCCGCCTCTCTTGCGTCGGGCATGGATCCAATGATCTCGTTACGGAGCTGTTGCGAGACATGGCTGATGTTTGGAGCGAATGGGAAGGCGTAGCTGAGCCATGGGATATACTCCAGGACGCTATCTTCGATTCCCTCTTCTTCCTCTTCTTCCTCGTGGTCCTCGTTCTAACCCACACCTTTGAGTCACGCGCACGCGGTATTCCGGCACGAACTTACATTTAACAAATACTTGGAACAGGGTATCAAAATTAGTCCTGGAGGCGCGCAATACACGTCAACTCACCATAGCGTTGGCCGAGGAACCGTGGTAGTTCATTCTTCCCGATTGGTTCATGGATCTGCCCCACACGCAAAAAAAACCCGGCCATCAGTCACCCCCTTAACCCCGCGGAAACCACACCCAATGTTTGGAAAACTCACAAAGACCCCACGGCATCAGGAACTTCGTTTGATTCTGCATTGTCCCCTTCTGTGGTACCGTTCGTTCCACCGAGCCCGTTATTCCGTAAAGTAGAGAGCAACTCATTTTCACTGCCCCTCTCTATGGGTTTCTTAAGTGCTCTGAGCTCAGCGGTGAGCAAGGGATGGGGCTCAGTGGAAAGGTTGGCATGTGATTGCTCTAGGGCGTCTTCTAATTGTCTGACTCGGCTAGAGAGCGCATTGATTTTCTCGTGCAGGAATTCTGTGTTTGCAAGGACGAATCTGCAAGATCGGAGGGCAATGAATAGATGAGTGATCATGTGGAGGTCGAATGTGAGCTGGGGTGGACTTGGACGGACCTGTTGCCTTTACCGGTCGTCAAAGAGCCTGTTTCTACGTGTTAAACCGTGACATAGAGTGATGGGACGGCCGGAACGCACCTTCAGGACTATCGCACAGAGGTTAAAACGACCAAGACCCATTTCAGTATTATGGTTTCTACAATGCGCAGCGATATTGCCACAAATAGCTCACTACCAAGGATGAGGTGTTGGTCAGCAGATAGCACAAATCCAGGTAGAGAAGGAGTGAAATTCACCCAGATGGCCTCGCATCCTATGTCGTATAAATGCAAAGGAACCCAAAAACGAAGCAAAGCACGATCAGCACAGTGTTTACCGGAAGATGAAGACGAGTAGCCACAACGCGGGATCGTGAGTCTACCAAGATCGTGGGGAGAAGATGCCCCGCCGATACCTCACGTATGGAAGAGAATCGGACTTACCTTTCTTGACACAGTTTGCACAAGGAAACACTCGTGAACACCTGGAAGGAGGTAGGAGAGGCGTTAATCAGCGCTCAGTTCTTGACAATGACCCTCGCGTGGATCAAACGAGCTGGAGGGGGGAGAAGGGATGCCTGGTCTCACTTAAGTTTCAGCCTAGAGGATGATCTCGTGAGCCGAGCGATGAAAGTACAAATCAGGGTCGAGACCGCCTATACCTTCTGCACTCCGCACAGGACAGCGTAACATTTCTTCGTTTTGGGTTGGGAGTGGGAATTGGGACTCCCTGGTAGTGGGTTGGTATTTTCATGATGGATGGTCGTCAAAGTCTAAGAGCGTTATGGGCGAGAGCGGAAGAGGTGGATTAGTGGATTGACGGAAGCGGGAGCATGCGTCGCAGCGCAGGTCTGTTTCGGATACCGGGTCGCGTCTTAAGTCCGGCGACGCTGATGGACCGCCCATTCTCATACATGTGGGTTTTCTTTTCCATCTAGACAAGGTTTGCACTAGGCTGTGGGACATGGGTCAAATCAAAGTCAATGGCCGGGGAGAAAGTAAAATACATGAGCGAAAAAATAAATAGGATGGGGTAAATCTACAAAGGGAGGTCATGGTGAACGAGCGAATGAATAATGAGTCGTGTCCACGTCCGTCTGGTAATTAACCGGGTAATATCAGAATCACCGACATCAAAGGGCGATGGGAAACCTCTGCGTTGGAGTGGACACAAAGTCGCCAGGTTGCTTGTCCTTCTCATACGAATTTCCTCCGTCCACGTCCGACCCAGGCGATCCAGCCGTGAACTGCCGGATCACAACCTGCGCTGGAGTCTTGGGTGTATCACTGCATGGGCTGTTTGGCTCCTCTTCTTCGGTGACGGAAGAAACATCCGAACTTGCGCGGCACATCGATGACTGTTGGGTAGGGGTAGGTGTCGTAAAGGACGTCACCGATGACACGGAACCGGTCCGAGAGCTAAAGAGACTCCCAAGCTTCCTTGTCAGCGCTGGAGGCTGCGGTGATGGAATCGGCGAAAGGACCGATGAGGACGTCGGTGGTGATAGCGGTGTTGCGGGAGGGATAGAGGGATTTGTGACTGAATTACCTCCATTCCAAAGTTTGAAACTCCACTTGGACGAACTCTTGGAATCATCGGCCTTTGCAGGCGTCGTGGGAGGAGGAGGCGTATTTGATAGTGATGATCCCGTTTCACCGACCCGGAATTCCGAGATATAGTCCCGAAGCGCCTTTGCACATTGTTCGGAAGCCTCGCGCGCCTCATTAGCTTCTGACAACTCATGTCTGGTCTCCTCGAGACCGTCCTTGAGGGATTTTATTTCCTGCCTGAGGCTTTGTATCTCCTTGGATGCAAAGTTTTGTTCCTCATCGGTGAATGCCGAAGAAGAGGGAGGAGGGGATCCCCATGGGGAGGCTTCTCCAAACGCGAAGACTGAGTCTGATTGGGAGGATATCCTTCTGTGGCCTCGATGTGGGTTTGGAGGGGGACTGATGAGCAATGACATGCGCTTGTTCGACGACGGTGTGCCGTTGGCCCGGGCCGATGAATCAATCGTAAGCTGTGACATTCGACGGCTCTCTGTTTGAAGCCTCATGAGACCTCGCCTTAGACGCCGGTCAATGATCCTGTGCCAAGGTTTGGGTATAAAGATCAACCGACCTGCTCTCCTCCACCTTTGTCCGAAGCATAGTGATCGCCTCCTCGTCGTCCTTATGCTTGTCATGGGCAATTGACAACTGCTCCTCGAGTTTCGTAGACCGGTCGGTGACTATCTGCAGATTCTCTTGTAGGAGAGCCTGTTTCTGAGTTGCCTCCTCACAGGCTAGGAGGAGATCATCTCGTTCCCTGGTCACGTCGGCAAGAGAAATTCGGAGTTGTGTGATAATAGAGGCTAAAACGTGAGAGTCAAGAGACTGGCGTTTGAATGACTTCCGGTCGTGGGCTGGCGAGTTTGGCAGAGACTCGTTATCCAACTGGTGTTCGAGTTCGAGGGTCAGGTCGATTGAGTACGGTCTTGTATTGATCGGTGGATTATCGTCTACTGGGGGCTTCGAGGCCATTATTTCTAGTTTTGGCTGTCGTTGTCGTCGTGTGGATCGTGGCTAGAGGGGGTATTCGCGAGAGATGTAGGTTGACAGGGAGAGGTAGCGAATGCGTTGTGGGTAAAGGAGGGATGTTCGGCGGTTCTGGGGATGATGCGCGTGACTGCCTGTCGCGGAAGGTCACGCGGCACAGGTCACGGGCTGGGGGTTGTGGACGGCAACCACAGCCCACGGCTCAGTTGGATATCCAACCAATCTCGACGACCAGTCCTTATCGCCACATGTATCTAACCCGTAACCACCTGGTAACTGACGTTCCCAACGGGTGACCGGTGATCCAGCAGACTTCCATATCTTCCTTGCGTTTTCTATACCATCAATGCACGCGTTGGTGTCACGAAACGTATGGAAGAGTACCACGCTCCCCCTTTCGCTACACCGCCTGGCGATGACATGCCGTTTCACGTGGTTATCCTGCGACAATGAGCAAGCGTGGGAACCCAATAAGTACACCGACAACAGCTCCATAACATAGGCACCCACCGCTCGTGTTGCTTGCGCGCCCCCACTACACAGTACCTTCAGACATGCAAACAGTGGGGAAAATTCTCGCACGATTAGTTCAGCAGACTCGTCGATAAATTGGTAACCAAGGCTCGATACCCAATCCATTCTGCTCCGATGGCCCTCCGCCCTCCATTTGGGGCATAGGTTGCTCGAAGAGCTCACACTGAATTGAAAATTTCCCATCGCGATTCCACCTGACCAAATTCGATTTGCCCTACCCCTAAGGTTCTAAGGAGGAGCGACGATACGACAGTTGAGGCCCGTGGCTGGGAAATGTATCAATGAATAGTTTTTTTAATCCTGGTATTTACCATCCTACCTCTCCTACACTGTAGCCGTGTCAAGATCCGTCGGGCGACCCCAACGGACAATCAGTTAAAGTCCCGGGTCCATCGTGCTGGACAGTGCCTTCTGAACGGATATGGGGGGTCCGAGGCAAACAAGGTGGGTACGACGGAGGAATAACCGAGAGGCAAAGACCGAGGACCCCGTGCTACAATGTTCCAGGATCCCATATATATCTCCCTGTCACTTAGCTCGACTTTTTCGGTTAGGGTCATCCAAGTGAATGGCGTGAAGCCAGCCGTTTATAGCCTTGCTCGTCTCGGAACCCGTTATCGTGCACGCGTGCAGTCCAGCATTTCACCAGATCCAAGTTGAATTTGCAAGGCGACCTCATCGAGAACCCAAGACCCCGCTCTTGGGCCACTTCCCGGATGCTAACCTGTCGCAGAGGTAGGGCCGAACTGCCTGCTTGTTCTTACTTGTTTAAGACATGCAAAGATATCCATACCCAGCAAAATTCGAAAAGGATGGATTTTCCGCAAGAAAGCAGGTTCCCACTTACAATGACAGCATGCATACTAAACTACCACTCGCTGGCCCGACCTGTAGACGTCCTGACGCCCCGGCAGTCGGACTAAGCCAAGAGGTACGGCGCAGTGGCCCACCCCATTTAGAAACCAAGGCCAATCCCGCCATAGGGGAGAATCATCAGCTAGTGATCTGGCGGGCGGCACATGAAAGACACGAGGATAAATTTAGGCGCAGATATCCCTTGCACCTCAGCTGAGAGGTGGACAAAAGAAAGGGAGGAAAGGTGAGGAGAATGGAGACGAGAGAGGGAGGTAATTCAAATGTCCAATGACCGACAAGACAAGAGAACTGGAATCTGAAACGGGTCAACGGAAGAGGAAAGGTTCCGGATGACAGGGACACTGCATCGTGCCACTCTAGGTCCTGAGGAAGAACTCGGTGAATGCGTCAACAAACCCTCATGTTTGACCCCTTGAGCAGGGAATCGAAAATCGTTCAAAACGGGCCCGGACGACATCGTTTCCCTCTGCTTCAATCGGCCAAATGGACGTTTAGAATATCAAAGTTAGTGCTCACCTGCGTGGGCTGCGATAAGAATTCTAAACCCACATCCCGAGAGGGACGGGAGGCGTTATTTTGAAGGATAACTTTCGCATTTGTCACCGTTCGTTACCAAACGATACAAACCATTACAAAACGCCATCATGCGTGTCAGCAGGCTCTGAATTCTGAGTACGAAAATCGAGCGTAGCCCAAGTGGTTTCCATTCCATGCTCCGTCATGCTAAGAGAGATGGACGGAGATGGGTGAGGCGGGCAAGACGTGAAAAAAACAGTGGTGATATTGTGTCTCTTTAATTTCCGTGCGCTAGGTGTGGAAGACAGAGTTCTAGCGCTTCGTTTCCTCAGGCGGCCCCGAGTTGTTTTTAGCATATCTGGATTTGGACCGAAGGTCAAACTTGCTCGATTGCGTCTCACGAAGGGGACGAGACTTAAACTCCTAAAAAAGCTTACAGCATTATTTTCCGTACGGGGCCCGGCAACATTACCAGTGCGAGGCCGCGTACACAGCGAGAGAGGGATCACCGGATAGACAAACCAACAGAAACGGAACGACGGGGGACAGGGGGAGATAGTATGATACGGAGAGAGGAAAGACATCACAGCAGTTCCACAAGATAATTTGGGATCGAAACGTAGACGACAAGACCAACATGGACAATGAGTGCGAGATTAGCGAGTACTACCTCTGTGGGTGGGGAGGTGGGTGACGGCGGTGTGCGAGTATGGGGGTGAGAGTGTCGAGGTCGAACTCGGAGCACAGACGATGGAAGAGTGGCTGAGGGAGGGGCGTAAAATGAGCGTATCGGAGGAGGAACGACAACCCGGCGCTACGTGCTGTTGTGTTTCGATTTCTTAACACCTGCTTCGACGTCCTGATCCTTCTTGACTGCCGGTAAGCTTCTCACTTCAAGCGCTAAGGAATCTGCAATGTCAGATTCATCAGCGAGCGGCATGACCTCCTTCGTCGAAGTCCCCAACGACCCGTCCGAGGCCTGCATCGTGAGTCGATGCTTTTGATCGTTTTCCACGTTCAGACAGACCGAATCTCGTTGCTTTCGAGATCCCACCGTACCAATGGCCCCCTCGGAACCGCCGTGATCTGTGATGACCGCACCGCCGGTGGTCGGAAGACTGAGCTCGAGCCTCGTCGAAGTCATGCGAGCGATATCAACGCCGGTGCTCAAGTGCTCGACGGTGTCCTCTTGCATGAACGGGTCACCGGCGCCCAGAGCGCGAAGTATCGCGGGGATGATGACGGACATGCTGCACACCATGACCGATACCGCTGCTTCTACACCCGCTGTGAAGAAGGAAGAACGTGGTGAATTTAGAATCCAGGAGTGTATGCTGTGTTAAGGGAACTAGGGTCACCGTACCGAAAATTGCTTCCACAACACCTGGTCTGGCCACCATCAAGACAGCGTGCGCCAGAGACGCCACCGTTGTTGCGATTGACACGGAGAAGATTCCAAATAGTCGAAAACGCAACGCCCGGGTACGAACACCCTTAATGACCTGGATTTACGGGTGAGGGATAGCCCAGAAAGACGAGAAAAGCGGGGGAATCCACTGTACCATCAAGGGGGCGGTGATCAAGATGGCATCCGAAATGACCGTCGCTGGGAATTGAGTCGATAAACATACGAATAGAGGTATAAGGGGAGGTGATAACTCACTGATGACCTGAGCGATGGGAACGGCCTGTGGGAGGATACAGATGGATCCGGGGATCTTTTTCCATCCGGGATATGTGATTTCACACACCCAGTACGACTGCGCGGTCAACATAAGATACTGTACGACGAAAAACACGGCGATCCCTGAGGGCAGGGAATCAGCACAGCCCGTAGGATGTTGAAGATAGAATTCTCATACATAGCAGGATCTTCCTCTGCAGCTGCCAGGGAGTGATCCGAACCAAAGTCAGTATGATAGAAACCCTTGCACCCCTGCCCATGATGAGCTTGATATTCCGAGTCGCGCGGGTGAAGGGCCTCACCAAACCGGTGTTAAAAAACCGACAACGAGGATATAAGCCCCTCCAACTCTTTCCTCCCGCGAGGATGACTCTGATTACATCGCCAGCGGTTCATCTGATGAAGCCCACTGACATTCCAAGGATGGAGAGTCGTACCTTGAGCGAGGATTACAGACCCTAAAGTCTCGGAAGAGAAATCGTCAGCCCCAAGATCTGGCGCGCGGCGAATCGGGAGCAGATGTTGTACGAACCAATCAACCAAAGTACGAAGGCAAGTGCACTGAACAGCGCGACCGAATCATCGTGCCACCATAACTTATTCCGATGTCTTGCAAAACACCTGTAGGAGGTGACGAAAGACGTGACAATGAACAAGACGATTCCAACGGCTGGAGGGGGATCACCAGTTAGCGATGGGCCAAGCGGAATGTAAAAGACACGATGTTGGGCTCACTCCTCAGATCTTCGAAATCGATGGGGTCAGTCATTTCCTGCACCCGGTTGAGAAGTAGACAAAGGAAAGAGGATGGAGGGGTAGAGGGGAGCGAGGGTGAGAGATGAGGGAAGGCGATTCACTGAGCTTGGTGACAGACACATAATATAATGTCCGACGTCCGACATCTCAGGAACAGGCTACCGGAATCTAAAACTTGTTGACAGGTTCCGGGGCGAGCAGAGGATACACGTCAACGGAATCCCCTTTCACACAGTGACCAAATTCGTTCGACTGAATTTGTTTCTCTTTACGCGGGCGGAGCGTGCGCCTTCTTTGGAATCGGGATCAAAGAGATACACAATATACCGTGCGACGCGTTCCCGGAACGGAGGTGGAGTCTGGGTGTGAACATTCATCTAGCAGGAAGAACAAGTAGGTGAGGCGCCAGTGTAGTAAGCGTTTTCACCTGGGGGTACTAGATCCCTCCCGCAAACGACCACCGAGCCATTCCAAACGTTACGGTCTTTTACGAGAGCCCTGAGTCAACAAATGGGTGGGGTTTAATTCCGGTCGACCAAGCAGGCTTGTGACGGTTACCCGACGCTAATGGCGAACTGCCAAGCAGAATAGACAGAGCGGCGACGCTCCTCAGTAGAAGAGATGACTCTAGAGGTCTGCATCGGACTCTTCCGTCTTTTGGACAGTGGGTGTTGTGGTCGATCTGGCATTTGTCTCGGAACGGATGGTCGCGACATCATGATCCTCGATTCGGGTCCGGTGATGGCAAGAGATTGCCCATCAGACTACAAGCACCCGGCTCTTCAAGACATTCAAATGTACACGTTCAGCGCTCAGCTTCAGTGACATGGTAACTCATCCCACTCGGAGATGTTGACTATCTCCATTTATGAAGTCTGGGCAGATCCAGGCAGAAGTGGGTGGCTGTCCCTGAGGCTGCACATCTGGGATCACGACGCTACGGCCGTTTCGCTCGAAACTCAGCCAACCTTGCGAATTACGGGGTCGGGAAGGACTGCAATCCTACCTACTCCAACCCCACCATGTGCTGGTACAATCCTGACGTTCTGTCGTTAGGTTTCGTTGATGTACGCGATGTGGAAGACTTTAGATATTGAGGAATAAATCTCGGTTAATGGCACCCTCCTACGATGGATATGATAGTATCTGGTGTTACGGATAGTCACCCAATCTCCGACTTCCCTTGGCAAAGCGTAAATACGGTGTCAATCTTCTGCACTACACAACGGGAGGAACCGGGCTTGGCAAACTTTCGTTTTCTAGGGTTCCTTCCCACAGATGCCAGTCTTCGGTAACTTCCGAAGTTGGGAGAATTTCACCCGTATTTGCGGTTTCCCTTGTCCCGCTTTTTCTTAAAGATTTTCTTCTTGGGTGTTTTCTTTACGCAACGAACGCCAATGTGGTGGGTCGCAAGACTCGCTTGAAGAACCATCAACGTCAACATTGATCAATCCCCAATCAGGAGGATCAACAGCGTGGCCCAAACACTTAACGGGATCTAATATTCAATTCAGGGGGCCAGATCCGGTTGGCAGGAGCTCCAAGCAACACCGACAATAGACAAGCGCTCTTTCACTTTTCGTGTCATGTTGTTCTTCGATTTTTGCTGTTACTTAGGACTTTTGCAAGCTATAGCACTCCATCCCACAGTTTGCGTCCAGCAATTTGGCGGGAAGGTCTGTGCGTTCCACTGGTCTGGATAAAATACCAATGGCGAAACCGGTGTCCCGATATGCGGCTTCTTCGGATCAGGGGAGGAAGGTCAATGATTGATCGTGTATATCTGCATTTTCTCATTTGTTGAGGAAGCAAACCATAAACCACGACTGGCGACCTGGCTGTGTAGCGATCGGCACATGTCGTATCTCTCGGACGAATAGTAGGGCGTTGATTTACGAGAGGGGACGGGAAGAGCTTTGGGCGGCTTGGGGAATGTGAAAGGAGGTTTGTCGAACGTTTGACGTCGGCGGCGGTCTCTCTTCAGTCTGGGATGAGTGCAGGATGGTGGAATCCCAGGGTGGGATCATTGGGCAACCTTCCATACTCCATACCAACCGCACTAAGCCAAATTGCATCATCTGCTTAGCCTATCAACGTTTTCGAAATCAATGTCCCCAAAGGATGGAAATTGATGATCCAAGCCCATCCATCCTTCCAACAGTATCACCCAATTGATTGTACCATCACCACGTGGAAGGTGAGCGACAGGCAGACCCGAGCGGAGAAGTGTACGAGGAGGGGCGAGCAACGGCCAAGAATGACGCTCGGAATATATCGATTAGTTGGTGGGCATCTTCAAGCAGGTCGTCCTCAACCCATCACCACTCAGCTGAGCCACCTGAATCAAGAGGTCTTTCTTGAGCTCCATCCCATGTGATGCACGGAGTTCGTACAACGTCGCTACACGTCATGCGCAAGGGTGCAGACGAAGCGTGGACCGATGGGCGCGTGTTACAGTTCGACAGGTAGACACATAGATACCCAGGGATAGTAAACGAAGCGAAATTAAAACGAGGAAAATCATCAGTTTACGGCATCTCTCAGCTCCACTTAAAAAAATGGAAACAGGGGTGAACAGCGGGTAGAGCATCGACCAAGCCAGTAGTCGGAGGAAGGAAGGGATGGGATCGAGAAGCAAATGGTATGAAGAGGTAACTTACAGAGATTAAACAGGAAGGGCTCCGTCGTAACGATTTCAAACGGACTTTTGCGTAAAGCTCCCTCGAGTACTTCGATCCCCTACACGGTGGGGTGAAATGGGAGACCGATACGCCACATGAAGGTCAAATTGGAGCGGTTCATGGGTGAAACCCGTATCACGTAAGAATGAACCCGTCGTAAAGGTAGCAACAGAGTGAAGTAAGCACAAGGGACACGGTGGCATCCGAAAACTGATCAAAACGCACCTCCTTGAGCTTTCCCTGGTTCAATAATGCAACACCAAGGTTGTTGACAGCCTTTCAGGTTTGAACAAAGAGCACGTAAGACAGAGATTGGTCAGAGGACAAAGGAGGGTTTGCCAAGGGAGAAAAAAAGAGAGGCGGGACCCATGGACACATCTGAAGGCCAATCCAATACAAACGATCATGAACCTTGTGCCACAACTCAAGCTTGGCTTGGTGTGAGAGTGCACGGATCATCGTACCCCACGTGAAAGGCACAGCCGCCCGGTTCGCTGACAGGCAACAAACACAATTGCCCTTCCATTCAGTGAGAAGTGCCAGCGAGGTACCATCGCCGGAAACCCAGGGAAACCGTCTGCCTGTTTACCCACACCCCACTATATGGATGAGACCATCAAACGCGAACATACGTCCGTAATGTCACATTTCCATGGGGTCTGGATTCGCGAATGATGGCGGCCCCGGGAAGGGACCACTGGACGAAATGGAACAGCGGTTGGTCCCTCCCCATATCGAAACCGGCCGAGGGTGCGATGAAACAGCAATCAAGGGTTGAAATAACGCAAAAGTGAAGGAAAAAATCAAGGGAAGGGAACAAAGCGAAAGCCAGAAAGAGTGACTCACTACGAAATCATCTGGATTGGTGGCCACAACTCCCCTCAGGACCTCTTCCGCCCTGACCCAATCTCCCTGAGCAGACGCCATAAGCGCAGCGTTCATATTTACAAGGGTTTTGTGTCTCTGCGTGATATTTCCGCCACGTCCCCCAGACCCTTGGCTCTGGTATCCACTTACCACAGACAATTGAGATCCGACCCGACTGAGGTTCGGTGAAGTGTTTGGGGACGCGACCACAGATGCAGATGGTGTAGCAATGTTCACGATTGATTCGGATACGATGTTGAATTCCGCCAACGCCTGGTCGAGGAGCCCAGCTTGGAGGTATATCCTCCCCACTGCTGAACACAGTTCAGGTGAGGATGAAGTGCAGAGGGGAGCAAGGAGGCGTGTGGCGGCCGTAAACTCCTAACGATCAGCGAATACAATACATCGCAATGAGGGGACGAACCCACAGTCAGAAGCATGGGCAGAAGTTAAGGGAAAACACATACTTTCATCTCAATAAACTGGCTCGCGATGATCAACGCTATCCTGCTCCCCCTCTCTCTCCACATTGCAACGAGAGCGGCTCCTCCGTCTCCCTTAGGCCCTCTAACATTCCTTCCTCCAATTCCCGTACTCACACTCCCCCTCCTCTCTCTCTCCATCTGCTTCTCCCTCTCCCTCTCTCCCTCCTCAAGTGCAATCTTCGCCATAAGTTTGCACTTCTTGACCAACCCATACATCATGTCCAAATATCCCACGGAATCGCCTGCCCAGTACTTAAGTCTCGCATGGAGGACCTCCAACTCAAACGGGACGAGGCGGTCGAAGATGTATTTGCGTGAGGATAATGGCTCGATTGAAGACAGGACGGAGTAGAGGTTCGTGCACTCCGCTGTACATTGATTGAAGAGCCGGAGACGCGCGAGGCAGGAAAGTCGAAGGAACCAGAGCTATATCAGCGATAGGAGATCGACACGGTGGTGATAAGCGGTATGAGGCGAACGACGCACAGGCAAGATTGCGCTGATCTCTTCTGGATTGGAGGCGACAAGCCTATCACGAGTCATCCTTGCGATTGCTCTCCAACTGTTCGACATCTAATCGTTCGTTATTCTCAGTTCAGATCTTAACGTAGCGTAGGTGCATGAAGGGGGAGCCATTCGTCTAAGGTAGCACAAACTTACGACCAACGAATGGAAATCATGCCTCTGCCACTCGCCAGTCAAATCTCTCATTGGTCTCTTCTCAGGCAAGATGTATTTGTTCAATAACGTGGACAAAGGGTCGGTCTAAGGATGCAATCAAGAATAGCTTAATACGACTTTCGACAACCACCAGGTCAACACTGGTCTGAAGTACAAGAGGCGCACATTCGGGATTGGCAAAAACATCGTCGGAGCGATCAACGCAGGAATATAGAGATCCGGCATCTCGTCCTCGTCCTCATCGCTGTCTGGCCCCGGACCGGACGCTGACGATGGTGGAAGTACTGGAGAGGGCTGGGTAGTTTTGTCTGAAGGTGTAGTCGCCGAGGCAGTACCGGTCGTAGCGGGAGGTTGGACGCGAGCAGACGACGAAGAAACCGTCGAATCATCCGACGAAGAGTTCTCATCGTCGTGGAAGAAAGCGGCGGCCTCTTGCGGGTCAAAGGGTGGTCGGACTAGTTCAGCTGGATCCATGATGGGAGAAAACAAGAGAACCGGATCGGGATCTTCCGACAGAGTTTCCGACGCAGGTCCTCCTCGCTCCCCGTCTCCTTCGATGAGCTCATTGGGACAGGTGGACATGACAACCTCTGCAACCGGCCGGCGAATGCGTCGAACGTTATCATGCTGTCCATACACCGTCGTAACAACGAAGCCACGCGACCCCGACAACTACAGAATGTGATTGCTGCAGTGCTCAGCTTTTCCGAGATTCGTCCGTTTTGTTGACCTGCAATCCGTTTGCGTCCCTAAGAAAATTTTGTGGATTTTCGTGGTTTAGAATTAGTTTCACTATCGCCGGACACATCCGCACGCTCCTTTACGTAAACATCAGACCCTGCCAAAAACCGTGAGCGTGGTGGATGGCAGATAGTCTGGCGAACCCACAGTCGACGGTCAGGCCGTCACCTCGATATCTCGCACAGGTAAAGGCTTTCTTATCATACATAGAAGACGTAGAGGTAGACGAGGAGACCATCGAGGACACTCTCACTGGTCTTGAGGACGAACTTGACCCTTCCGTCGCTAGCGACGGAGAACAATCCGGCGCTGAGCCCGGTACTCCGAACAGAAACGGGGCGGATAACGATCCGGGTGAAGACGAAGACGAGTTCGCTCAAGAAGGTTTGGTCTACTGTAACGCTAGTCAGATTCTGGAGGAGCTTATTTGGTCGTTTGTATTTAGCCAACAATGCGTGGACCGAAGAAGAGGTCAGGCAGATAATCCAATTCTTGAAACAGCGTGGTAGGCAACACGCAGTTTTACACCTGGACTCCACCCTCATTTCTGTGCGCAGGGATGAAGGCTTTTCTCACAGAGTACGTGGTTGTACGCCAAATCCCGATCACCCGTCTCCTATATGCATTTGGTATATCGCTGGTAAGGGCGTTGGTTCATCTTGGGTTTTCCATCGGAACTCAACGACCCGCGAAGTGCAAAGAGCTGCGACAGAAGCAGCTCAAGACCCAGACGTACTTCCTCAAGGTTGTCATCTTCCAAGTGTAAGCATCACACCTGACGTCCGGTCTGGAGCTTCGATAACGTTTGTGTTCCCATTAGCCTACAAAGGAGACAGAAGCTCTCACAGTACAATAGTATCGATGACGCTGCCGACCTCATACAGAAATCACGAAACATCCTTATCCTGACCGGAGCGGGAATCAGTAAGCCGATGCAGCTACCCTGACCTTCGTTCCCGTTCTGAACATGTCAAGGTGTATCGTGCGGTATACCTGACTTTCGCTCCGAGAACGGACTGTACGCCACCTTGAAGGAGAAGAATGAGTATGATCTTGACGATCCTCAACAGATGTAGGTTGCTCTTCTCCTCATGTATCCGTTTCTTCACGCTCAGCCGGTAGGTTTGATATTCAATACTTCCGGGAGAAGCCAAACGGTAAGCAACTCGACAAAACGCGCACACACACCGTACCTGACCGCTGACGGCACGTCGTCAGTTTTCTAGTGAGTGAATGCACACGTTTTCCTTCAGGCCCTCTGAATCAGGTCATCTGCAGTGCCTTTGCGAGGTACGATCTCGGACTTGAGCCATCCGCGAAGGGCTGATCACCGTCGCAGGGACATATATCCATCCAGGTTTATCCCCTCCCCGTGTCACCGTTTCATAAAGCTCATAGAAGGCAAAGGCAAGGTGAGTACATCAAAAATGCATCCCATGGGCCGTGGCTAAGCTTCTCTGACAGCTTTTACGCGTAAGTCTTACACCGTAGTGCCCAGCGTCTCGCTCACTCAGCGGTCATACACAGAACTACACTCAGAACATCGACACTCTCGAGACCGCCGCGGGAGTAAAGCGTGTTCTTCAATGTCACGGGTCGTTTGCTACCGCTTCCTGCATTCAATGTCGTAGGAAAGTCATCGGTACCGAAATCGAGGAGGAGATATTGGCTGGCCAGGTACCGTTGTGCAAGGTTTGTAATCCGGGGGACGAGGATGTGGTCGAAGGTCCGAAGGTTTCGAAGCAGCCACCCAAGGCGAGTAAGAAAAAGAGAAAGAATGGCGGATGGGATGATGACGAGAGTGAGGAAGATGAATCCGATCCCCCAGATTACCCTCCTGGGATTATGAAGGTCTTTCTTCTGCCCCTCACTCTACTTGTGGCACAACTAATCAACCTTCGTCGGTGAATCACCCAGCCTGACATAACTTTCTTCGGAGAGAAACTCACAGATGACTTCGACCATGCGCTGGAGGAAGATAGGGAGCGTGTGGACCTCGTTTTGATCATCGGGACATCTCTCAAGGTGTCTCCTGTCGCGGAAGCGCCAGGTGTGGTCGAAACCGTAAGTTGACATGCCCCACAACTGACTGTCGTTTTCGACACTTTGAGGGTACCTCCCCCATTCCGTCCCCCAGATTCTAATAAACAAGACACCTATAAACCACATCAATCCAGACGTAAGCAGGATATGAATTGACTCGTCGGCGACCGATCGCTTGTTACTCACTGGTCTTTGTCACAGATAATGTTACTCGGGAGCGCAGATGCTATCGTACAACACCTTTGCCTTAGGCTCGGATGGGACCTCCCCCTCGACCCACGTCAGAAAGGCGCGGTGGCGCAGTCGACTCAGACCCAGGCTATCCTAGGTAAACGACCGTCGTCAAGTACAGATTCGACAAATGAGCCGGAGAATGTTGTAGGCCCCACGAGGGTAGAGGATAGGTATGTACCCCGGCGATTCTCTAGAACTCACGATGCATGTAATGCTGACTACTTTGGATCAGTCACGTGTGGTTGTTTGCAGGCGCAGACGGCGGGAGGTGGTTGAGGGAGTTTGAGAGGACTCTTCAACGGGAACGAGACGCTCAGAGTTCAAGCCGAGAAACTACGGACGGAGGTGATGCCCAATCAAGGAACTTGAAGAAAGCTAGGGTGATGTAGGTCGACACCTGGAATGAAAGACGTGGATGGGCTTCGATTTGGAGACGAAGGTAGAAATCCTTGCTGAGTCAACTATATCTAGTACCAGACTACTTGCTTCACGCAACACATAGATTACTATTTCGACGGTTACACTTGTAATACACGGTCATGACATCCAACATGGTGTGTACGACCCGGGCACCCCCGAGACGCACACACGAAGATGGAAACTGGCTAGTGTGGAGGACAAGACTACGTTGCACAGGTCCCATAAGAGGCAGAGAACTAGAGAAGTGGAAGAGGGGAGGGTAAAAGAAACGACAAACCCAAGACTAGACGACTAATCCGATTCATATAACTGCTTCGGTCGAGCCTTTCGAGCAGGGTTGGTCCTCGTCGGGCGCCTACCCGTCACCTCACGCCGCGAAATAGGTCGAGCATCCGACCCGATACCATCATCGCCCGGGCCGTCGTTTGGATCCAAGGCTGCAGATGTCCCAGACGTCCTGGAGGCCCGGCCCCGGGTTGTTGAGGGACCAGCTTGATTGCTCTCAGACGTAGGTCCCCCGGGTGCCGGACCAGGTCCAGGGTAAGGAGGTGGAGGTCCCTGCGGTGCCACCCAGTCCATTGGGACCGGACGCGGTATCTGCATCTGCATCTGAGGCGGCATCTGCGGGTATACCTGGGGCGGTATCCGCAGGTGCGCCTGAGATTGCATTTGTGGATACATGGGAGGCCGGTACATCAATGGCTGGGTCGTTTCTGGTGGTAACTGACGAACGCTGGGACCTGCACCCGTACGCTTGGCGAGAACGAAAGAGCCTTGACGAACGAGCCCGACCACTTGTCCCATTCGATCGTGAAGTTGACTGAAGACGGGAACGGGATGAGGGAGAGAGTGAAGCGGACATTGAAGAGGTGGGGGAGGGGGATTTAATGGTTGGCCATTCCGGTCGAAATGATGGAAAAGTGGTTGAACTGAAGCTTGACCCCGACCTTGAGAAGGAGGGATTCGCTGAGCATCGGGGTGTCCGGGGTGGGGCAGTGATGGTTGAAGGTGATTTGGCGGTGCACTGTGCAATTGTTCTGACAAGGATAAACGACCGCCTCCACCCCCTACTGAAGGTGCCAATCCAGGCGCCTCATACGATATAGAACCTCGTAGGGGGGCTGTGCACCCTCGAACATTGTTCAAAGGACCTGGTACAGGCCTGGACTCAACATGAATCAGCCAAGCGTTACCAACCACACACACTGAAAGCAAACAACTTACGCCTCTTGCTGTTCTTGAAGCACATCGATGAGCCCCATCAACTCGTCTTGTCGCCGAGACATGACATTGAGCTGCATCTGCAGCCCCGCAATGCCTTGCAAGAGCTGACCCTCCTGAGAGGTTAAACCATGCTGGGTGGCGGGCGATGGGGCCCCGTCTGCGTTCACATCTGCGTTTTCACCATCGCCCGAGGTAGGGAAAGAAGCCATGAAGTAACCGATTGTCAAAAATGTGTGGTGGAGGGTCTAACTGAATACAAGAGGCTAGTGAACCAGAGGGTTACGAACAAAGTTCGACCAGGAGAGAATCGTAGAATGTGGGAGGGTTGGTTGAGCTAGAAAACGTGGCTTCTGCTTGACGTCCTTTATATACGAAGGCAGGTACGCGGCGGTGTGGCGAGAAAAAAAGGCGAACCGCCCAAAGCGAGGCGGGAAATCTGACAATCCTCGCCGGATATGGACACTGGACGCCACGATGTGGCCTCCTCCATATTCGGCACGAACGCGAGCCAAAAAAAAAAAAGAATGAGCCAGATCAGCTGTGGTCACGTAGTAACGCGCCCGGGATAGCCCACATTGAAATGTCGACCCCCAAAAAACCTGACCCACAATCAAACACGTTTATCCGTAGTTCATCCGGAAAGAATTGTAGACCCCCTCACCAGTGCACTTGTATTCACTGTTCCACTCAAGCGTCTTCCTCACTTCCCCGGAAGTGTGTGGGCCCATAGGTCCTCTGAAAGACCGGTCGAGATATTACCTGACCAGGAGAAAGAGGCAGAGAGCGAGTCAAAGGGGAGTTGGTTAAGGTCTACGCCAGTTATTGTTCCGTGAGACAGATCTTGTCGGAGTACCAGACCCATGGTCAAACGGGTGCGAATGGGCTCGTCCGAGCGCCCAAAGGTCGTTTTACCTTATGATAATGGTGGCAGATGGAGACCAAGTTCTGGAGGCGGTGGATCGGGACATCACCTGGATTGTCCGGTTCTGATCCCCGCATGCTCGGCCGAGGTCTACGTCCAGGGGACACTGATCAGATAACACCCACACAAGCTGGTCCTGTCAGGGAATCCCGCACGGAGTGGCGATGAACGGTCGGTTTAAAATACAGAAAAAAAGGATAGCGGAACGATTGGAACGACAACAACCGCGAAAGAATGCACAGCGGGAACAGCACGACAACTAAAAGACCCAAAAGAATAAAAAGGCGACCGAAGCCACAGAAGTCTTCGAAGAGTCCAGGGTACAAGGAAACAGGAACCAACGTCGCGACACCCGCACGTCCTCCATACAAAACCCTACTTCAGCAACAACTCATCATCCGACTCGTCGTCTTTCTGAGGCGAGAGTGGCAAACCATCATCTATCCTTGTAATCCTTCCGTCCTTGCAGACTCTCACACTCGTTTGGAAGTCTCTTTGGGTAACGGTACCACTTCTCTTCCTCGTAGGGGCCTTGCGTTTGGGTACTGGAGCGGGCTTCAACCAAACCACTTTCGGCTGCGGAAGTCGGTCGGCATTGTAGTCGCTGGCTTTGATCGTATCGCTCCTCTTCCGACTGACGCGTTCCGCCACGTTCGTACTCGACCCTGCCATAGGTTTCTCTTCTTGGTGTGCCTGATTGTTTTCAGCCACTGTCGGCATCGAGCGAGAACGGTTCAAGGGAGCTGTAGTGGCTTCAGTACTTCGTTGCAGAACAACCCGCCACAAGATGGACGAGACCTTCTAAGTTCATTTCCGAAACTTTAGCGCCCAGTGCCTCCAGGTCGTCAAGGCAAGGGGTAGCAGGCTTCTTGCGGGTATTCCTGTCTTTAGGCTGATCCTCCGCGAGGGCGTTTGACACCTTTTCATCGTCGGCCATCCAGTCAAATCCGCCTGCGTCATCGCGTGTATGCTCGAACGCTCGACCAAGGGTCGGGAGTTTATCAGTATCAGTTGGCTCGAGTATTCCAGTAAGTGACATGGCAGAGGTAAGCCCAGTGCCGTTGGATAATTCATTTCGATTAACTGCAGTGTCATCGCCGGGGGCACGAGTGAGGATTCCAGTAATTGTAGACACCGACCCAGAGTCAGAGATTTCCATCGAAGAGAAGAGACTATCATGTGAAACATGGACAGTTTGTCGACGAGTGTTGGTGGTGCGGGGTGCACGCGAGGCGGAATCCGGGGTGAAGGCTTCAGCATCAGCCATCTCCACGTCTTCGTCGTCACCTTCAATGTCTGTATCTAGGAACTTCCAGATCAAGTTTGTGTTACTCCAGCCAGAATCCTGGGGTGAACGACCAAGGTGACGGTTGGCAGGGGGAGTTGAGAAGGCAAGGGGTACTTCGAGCGAAAAGGAGGGATGATGGATAGGTAAAAGCTGAGGTCGTGGTTGAGACCTAGGGCCAGAGACACTGGAGATCAAGCAGGATGATCCCCGGACATTCCTGCGACCGCTCCCACGGACGGACTTTCTAGGTTTTGCTTCCGCATAGTTCAACCAGTCGGGGGGATCGTCGACAGCGAAAGAAGGCAATGAAGGATTTCTACCATGATGCAAAGTTTTTGGTTTCTTCCTATCAGGAGGCGAAGCAGCATCCGTAGCGGGGGCGGCTATCTCGCGATTTTCGGTCAAGTGAGCAGACAGCGTCCGAGATTTAGCTCGCGGTCGCTTAGTCGGCTTAGGTTTGGACTGGGTTTTTTTTGGAGACACATTCCGAGAGTTCGAGTGGCTATTGAAAGGGGAGGCGAGATCAGTCTGAGGTCGTGAGGTGACAAGATTTTCCTTGGCGCCAGAATTAAAGGCGGGTTTAGTGAGAGGGACCGGAGAGAGTGAGGAAGCGGGACGATGGTTCAAAGATCCAGAGGACGTATATTTTCCAGATGGCAGAACAGAGGTTAGAGGCGTTTGGAAAGAGTTGGCATGAAGTTCAGCATTGAAGACAGTGGAGAGTGGGCCAGAGGTGACAGATGCGCCATCTCCAATCCGAGGCCTTTTCGAACTCTTCGTTGATGCCGAATCTTTTGAAGTACCCGCGATAACAGAAAGGTCAGGGATAGAGGAAGCAGCGAGAAGTCTGGATCGCTTTCTCATCCTACGATTCATTTCCGAGAGGGTCGTCTCGTCCTTGTCTATCTCGGGTAAGGGCGATGTCAGAACGTGGTTTGGCTCGTCATCTTGGTTGCGTTTTCTTCGGTTTCGGCTTTTGTATGTGATGACCCTACGCCTGGTCTGCATATAGTGGGAGAGGGGAACGACGAACAGCAGACTAGGGATATGTCGCAAGGAGATGGTGGTGGGAAAGAGAGAAAAGTATGAACGGTAGCACACGTCGATCGTAATTACAAGGCGATAAAATGCGATAGGCTGCGGTACTGTCACAAGACCAACCTGGGTTGCTTGACCGCTCATTCCACTTCTCCCGCTCTCCATCTTCTACAGCTCGTCACCGTCCTCCGCACCGAAAGCGTCCTGGCACCACACGGATATAATTTCCTTGTTGACATCAGAGTCACCTGATATCACCTGAACTACGGAAGAACGCATCAAAGTGACCCCACAACAGATCACTCACCAGTGAGGAAACATGCGCCACTTCGGTAGGAACGCAGAGAAAAACGGCCACGCCCAAAGAAAACGCGAAGGGGAAGAGGATGATCGATGATCAGTCACACAGCGGCTGAGGCCTTCACCAGTCACCTCCTGGATCATTTATCGGGCGCTCAGAAACAGCCCAAAAAGCACGAGACCCAATGGACAATCGCCAGCGTCCCAGCTATGAGCACACCCCCGCTCACAACCGTCCGGCTGCAGATTTTCAAGAACAAACCCAAGCAAGCAACCTTCCTCAGCAATCCATAAGGCTTGAGAGGATCCGACTAGTTTGCAGGAGCAGAATGAATATCCAGGTAAACCGGACTGAGCATAAATTGACTGGTGGATAAATGACGTTACAATCAATCGAGCAAGTACGCACCGAACACAAGGCCAGCGAAACAGAGAATCATCACGAAAGATACGAAGAATAACAATAGGAGGGATAATTGAAGGGCTGAGGCTACATTCAAAGCCATCGCGACGAGCATGTACGTGCGAGGAAAAGTACGTATGCCCGGCGACCTTCCTCTGCAAACCGACCCTCGGTCGGTTGGCTAGCAGAATCCGCCTCAGGTTCAGAGCGTGTTCTTTATCTCCAGGACAGGACCCATCGCGCTCTGGTGGAGGCGGCGCGGGTGTGCAGAAAGCCGTCCATGAAGCACCGAGTCTACATCGCGAAGACCAACAGGGGATTGAGGAAAGCGACGTAGGGTTCGGTTTGATGACGATGCCCTCTGCACCAGCCATCATTGTCCGGGCCGTCATCCGGGCCACACTGTCGTCGTCATCAGGCCAACTGTAGTTTTCGTTGGCTCAGATTTTTGCCGTCGGCAACCTCCTGGCCAGGTTGGCAGGAGCGGTATGGTAATCGAGAAATCAAAAGTCAAAGCAGCCAGAGAACAAGGTACAAGTTCGTACAACCAGACGCATACAACAGTGTGGACTCAGCATCACAACTGGCCACGCACAACCAAACCTCCATCAAACGAGCTGACATCCCAGCCCAACTCGGTCAGCCTGTTCTTGATCGCGGGCCTGAGAACACCAACTCCATTGGCGGAGTGTTTCCCACGTCCGGTGATTATCTTCAGAGGTTTAGCTATGGATTAAGCAAACTGAGCAAGCGCTGTGGGAGGCAATGAAGGTCTCTGACCATTCGTTGGAGGATTATCATAAATCATTTCCTGAACAATTTGATGGGCCTCTACGAGAGTGGCTCCGTGCATATCTATCGAGGTGCAACCATTAACATTGTTTCTGCAAGCCTCTTCAGAAGTTACGCCAAACAACCGGTGAGAGACTTCGCACCTCGTCCTGTAAACCATATCACGAACAATTTGCAGTTCATCCGCTTTCGCCTGAATCTGGATTTCCCTCGCCTGAGCGCCGCAGATGAATAAAGGGTAGTTAGTACAGCCATATCCTCTAGGTAAAACGGGGTCACCAACCCTCTCAGCGAAGTACTGAGCGACCTCCCCTCCTCTGTTTCCAGTGTTCCCTCCCTTCCAATACCTGGTCGCCTCGCGCAAAATTCGGTTTCGGTTCTTGTGCAACTGCGCAATGCGTTGCATAGGACCAAGCTCGTTGATATCTCCCTTGCCTCTTCTACCAAACCCGTTCCCAGCCTCTTTGATCCTTGCCTTGCGGTTTGGATCGTAAGCGGGAATTGAAGCGGAAAGATAGTGTGGTCCATTCTTCGGCCTCTCGGGAATGTAACTCCAGTCCCCACCGAGGTCATCGTTCTTGGAGATGGGACTGGTAGGAGACACCGTGGTTGATCCGTTTGTTGACCGCTGAGATGTACTTGGTCGGGGCTTGACAATAGGTGAGGTGGGGGACAAAAGCGTAGGTGATAACGGTGTAGTAGGAGTCGAGTGGTATATCCCTATGTCCAAATCGTGGTCAAGATCCAGAAGTATCGAAACAAGTTCCCAAGCTAAGTCTGGGGCGCCACCTGTGGCCCGCAAAGCCAATCGAGCATCAGAAAGGAGTTGATCTCGTTGTTCAACCTTCATAGTTTCGTAAATCGGAGACGCGCGCAAAGCGTCAAACATCTCAAACAAGTACTGTGTCTCTTGTTCGGAGAGTTCGTCGTTGCCAGGATAGAGTCTGTCATTGATCTTCTGGAGGGTATGTCTCAGCGCCTTACAGGGAGATGAGTGCTGGGGGTTGTGGAAGATGGATTGGAAATGGCCTGGATTGCAGGAGGGGATAAGGGTTGCCAGATGAGTGGAAAGGGACATAGACTGCGCCCAAGGGTCAGGGGTAGGGGAACCTTTGAGACTGTTCGGGGATGAAAGGTGGTGCTGTTGTCGTATATCGTTGATAACAAATTTCGTTCCCTTCTTCTTTGGAGAGGTAAAACTTTCCGCCCTAGGCTTGTTCCTTGGGTGGCCATCCAAGAGCGTATCCACATCGATCCCTCTTTCCTGACACTCCCTTCGGTATTCGCGGTTCAGCACTTCCTCAATCACATCCTCCATATCGGCCGACCCATCTGGGCCTCCGACAGCGACAATAATGGCACGAAGTTTGGCTGCTTCGATATGGGGAAAAGCTGCCTGCAAAAAGGCGAACTGGGGAAAGTTGACATTGGAAATCTCTGAGGATGAGGTCGTGACGTCTCCGGAGGACAACTCCGGTGTACCGTCGGATGACCAGACGGAGCGAGGGGTATCATTGAACGCGCCGTTGAGCTGACCGCTCGGGTCGCCACCGTCGCCAGAGTCCTCCACCGCATTAGCGGACAGTTCCGAAAGGGTGTTTTGAAGTTGAACTATTTGTTGATTCGTCGGTTTGGAGAGGTTATTGACTCTACACTCCTCCTCTACGTCGGCGAGTATAGCGGCCAGTAGCGATGTGTCCAGTGGTGGGCAGTAAATCGCCTAGATTGTGTGGCGGGTTAGTGGAGGTGAGACCTCTTGACCACTCAATGGACAATTAGATGCACCTCCATTCGTGTCCTTAGCGCATCCATGATGAGATTTCGGAAGATGGGGAGAGTGAAGAAAGAGATATTTGGTCGAGCCACTGAAAAGTGGCCAAGAAACGATGATCGAGGGGAGGACTCAAATCGCAGATCGTAACATGCCGATCCTTTCCGCCACCAACCAGGAACACGTCACCCGAGACGACCAAGGTGGCTGATTACTGGCTTGCACTGACTCGAAAAGTGGAGCTTGAGAGATTCCAATAAATCATTGGTAGCGATTGCAGATACATTACAAGATTCTTTTTCCACAAGGAGTCACCCGCGGTAGCGAAAACAAGGCGAGGCGACGACGTCGAGAACAGAAAGTGACAAGGAGTGTAAGGGATAGCAAGGTGATTGTACAAATGTAAAATCGAGCGAAATCATGGACGTGTGGGGAAGATTAGTCAGCTGAGAGTAAAGATGTAAAGTCCAGTCAGAGTAATCATAAACGAGTAACAGCTTTAGAATCCAAGGGCATCCCTGGGACATAATCGTGAGCGATTTGAAAGGAGACAGATGCGAGTTACAGACCTGAGGGGTCAATGCCATTGGCGGCGAAGATGCGGTTCTGTCGAATCAACCTGGCTTGGTCGAAACTGCGGCACAGTAAGCATGCCGCCGGAAACGACAGGGATGAAATCTCCCCAAGTCGACACTCGAATACTCACTTAACACGTTCTCGTCTCATGATATCCAGCACCTCCTGAGTTCCGCGCTCATCCAAACCGGTCCTCGAATCCCCAGCCACGATATTGGCCGCCTCGATGTCGAAGTTTCCAGAGGACAACCCTGCGTCGGCTTGCTCGGCGAATGTAGAAACAGGGGCATAATTATTGAGAATGGGGAAGAAAGACCGCAAGCGGTTTGGAAGTGGAAGTTGAGCGCGGTAGTGAAAGGAAACTGTAGATGGTGTGGAGAAACGTAATAAGTCAGTATTTCATTCTTGATGTTCTCCTTGCGAGGCTTATCCGACGGCAGTCGGGTGCGGGTGAGGAGAGGGATGGGGGATACTCACGCATTACCAGTAATGCAAGGGCTACAAGATAGAAGAGCAGCATTTTTATATGCGGCGTCGCTACGAAGCGCGGATGGTTTACGTTGATTGTTACAGTTCACCGAAGCTCGAACGCTCAAAGGCAGTCGTTCTCGTTTGTGCCGGAAGAGTACGCCGGGCGCAGCGCTGATAACGCCGACCGCTTGACCCCTTTGTTCACGCCCCAGCCGCCGCCTTTCACGTGAGCGCAACGCGTCGGCACGGCACGGCCGAAAGATCAACATTGAACCTTTCCACCAAGCTACACCGCTGCGGGCGCCGTCCCCCGGATACATAAGCTCGAGGTAGCCCAAAAAACCCTTGCTCTAAGGGGTGTATACCAGGTATGCGTATCTTAGGATATGTTTACGACTCTGGAAATCCTATGGCAATGGGCCATGGCGCTTCCCGCCGAACAATGGGTGGCCCTCATCGCTTATCCAACAAAAAAACATTACAAAAGTCAAACTGCCCCAGTCTTGTTCTGTGTTATCGACGGCCACCATCTACCTCATCGGGCGTTTTCTCCTTGCCCTCAGCGTGTCTGTCATGTCTTCGAACAGATCAGAGTTTGCAGAGCTTTTTAATCTCCTCGCAACTGATGACCGAGATCGTTTTGTCCCTGGAGATCTTTCCTCCTACCTTTCCCGACTCGGAAAAAATGGCGCTCCCAGCCCCTTCACCCCCTCTAATGTTCACCACCGTGCCAAAAGCGAGGCTGTCCCCAACAATGGAGAATTCCCTCCTGCCGATTCACAGTTCCCTTTTACGTTCAAGAGAATGATTCACACCCTCTACGACACGCAAACCTGGGCCGACAAGGTCAAGGACTTGATCGAAGAGTCCAAGAGCCAGTTCAAGCCCTTGCCGGAAGAACTTAAATTCCCCAGGGTCTCCAGACGCGAGTCCTCCGGCGAGGAGGGATCCCAGATTCGCACCATCAAGAAGAGGTGCACCGGTCGCACTCACGTCCCCGACCCCGTGTTTGTCCCAAAACCCACCTACGTTAGCCATCACGCCCGCACCTCCACGGTCGACCTTCATATAGAGGGCCGCAAGACCGACCCCACGCCTAGTCCAACTAAACGACGCCAGTCCCAAACCAGGATCACTCGCCCCATCCTCGTTTTGCATACTGGGGTCCGTCGACCGCGTCACCAATCTCTTATCCAGTTGGACGTGAGCTCTCCGTTTCCCGGCGGATTGGCTCCCTTCAGCGACTCCGAACAATCGGAGTTTGACGCGCTGGTTACCCCTACTGACGTCGAACCCATCCCCCCGCTCCCTTCTCTTAAGATTCCAAAGCGCTCCAGTACGACTTCGACCCCCCCAAATCAACCGAGCGTTCTCAAGGGCCGCCGGCAAATTGGTCGGATTAGGTCATCGAGTTTCGGAGGTTCTACTTCCGCTCTCGTTTCTCCAGTCTTGAGGACCTTTGAACCTGATGGTGAGTGATCCATATTTCCCGCGTTAATCGCTCAATGCTAATCGCGACGCTACAGTCGTTCCCATAGATAAATGAGACAACACCTTCGTAGGTGAACTATCAATTTGATGATTTCTTTGGCCTATGTTGGCCGTTGTTACCCCTGGAATAGCGGGGGTCCCTCAACTTGTTGTGTGTTGTAAAGTTAGTTATCATAGGGGTTTATAGCCCTACCACATTAATTGAGGTTTGTCGCCGTTTGGGCTTGATAGTAGTTAACGTGCGTTGTGACAGAGGTTACAGGTATCATTAGGACTGCGCCCTCTGAACAATGTATGATTCAGTTTTGTGTATCAAGATAGGAACATATATGAATTTAGTTTCTGTCCGCTCAACAAAGAGGAGTCAAGGTTCTAATTTTTCTTCATACAAATACCAAAGTTGGGAGCTCGGCATTCGACGTCGCGTGGAAACATTTGAATCAACTCGCACCGGGGAGAAGATTCTGGCACCGGACTGATCGATACCTCGCATTAGTCCCTGTCTCTGTGCGTCACCACATCTCCGCAAGCGGTTGATTCAACTCAGGTAAGTACCCTCAGCTCAAAGCAAGGCCACTGAGTTTGTGACGCGTTGACCAAGGGGAAATACATGAAAATACAAGAACTTCAGGAGACGGCCATGGTTGGCGCGGGTGATCGACACACGGTCCACGGCTGGCAACAATAACCACCATCACCACAATAACCACCATCACCACAATACCTGACCATGCAGGAATTGGAGTTCCTGGGTCCACAGGTGATCCATGGACGGTCAGCACCACCAAATACACGTTCGACAGACGACGAAGTTCTCGTCTCGCTCTCTACTCCTGGTCGCGATAACCTGGGCTAACGGTCCGACCGCACCTGGAAGACATCACCATGGCCGATGTGTAGAGCCTCTACCCGCGGGAGTATCTGTTTTGGCCTGAACTTCTGTGGGTCATCCTATAGCTGTCGTCATTCCCGCCTCGTGGCGGGTGACTGGGGCTTGTATCTTCAAGCCGACGAAATTCCATGGCCGGGCACATGGGACGGTGCTCGCCACGGTTTCGTTTGTATCGGGCCGCTGCACCGGCCCTGTATGACGCAATTTCTCTGGTTGTGCCCACGGACAATGCGAAAGCGACTTGCATTTTGGTTTGTCCATGCCCTCTCCCATGGACTTCTGCCTTTGGTATATGATATATAATGGGCACAGTTTCTTGTTGTGCTCATCCCCCTTCACCGCTCAAACTTCCGGCGTTTCTGCGTCGTGACAACCTTCGCTTCACGTCCGCTCATCTATCCCATCCGGATCCCTTTTAAACATGTCCAAGTTTCTTAAAATCCCTAGCCGCAGTCCGCAAATTCTCCCGTTTTCACTTTTTTTGTGGATACTGACGTGGATACTCAGGTCTACCTCTCCCAAGCAAAGTACCACCCACGCCAGACGATCGGAAAATGACAATAAGTCAGCACCGAAAGCACACTACTGGTCAAACGTGAATCCACCCCAAATCTGGAACGGTGGACAGGTTATGGAAATATCCTCCACACCCCTCATCGACCGCAGGCGCGACGCAATTTTCCAGTCCGAGCGTGAGTTTGGCGAGTACGAGACTACGTCTGCGAAGATGTCACATAACGGTCGTACTCCAACCGCGAAGACCCCATTGTTTGAGGAGGCGGCGAAGCACAAGTCAATTGCACCGGAAATTCACGTTTTGGATGATGACCTGGACGGTCCATACAATTTCCAAGTAATCCCGCCCACTCCCAACGGCCTAGAGGCTACTACACTGGAGAAGCAGGATGCTCCGGAGGAGCAGCCGCATCCGCATGTCGAGAACGACGAGATCGCCAAGGACGATGATGTGTGCCGCCTCGATGAGGCTAAGGGTCAGGTAAGGCTGAGGGTGGTCGAGACTGGTACTGGGAGAGAAATTCGTTACGACCCACCTCCGTACCCGATCATGAAGTATGGACGAAATCAAACTCAAACACTTGGGTTTAGGTGATCGAACTCTGCATGCTTTTGTCCTCGACACTTGCCTTTTCGTCACGTCATCCGCCATATTTCGTGTTCGTTTCAACGTTTTAATCATCGATACGCCCAAGTTCTGTTTCTCCGTTATCAAAGCCGCGGGCATAGCTTTGTTTGTAGCGCGGTTGAGTGCTTGAGTTACTACGACCCATCAGTTCCCCTTGTAACAATTTGCATCTTTACTGTAACGATAGCCAATACATCAACATCCTCATGCATTCCCATCGATCTCGGAGCTTCGGGACCCGGTTCGCATTAGCACGCGACAGCCAACCTCCATATCCCATGTAACCCACACCATTACCATCATTACCCAGTCCTCTAACACGTTAGAAACGTCGATGACCTCTCACCTCATTCCCCTTTCGCCGAGGAATTTTGGAGATGGCTAGGGGTGGCCTCGGAGATGTAGCGAACGTGAGAAAGAAATGACGTAGCCGTGTCGCCCGAATCAGTCAGCGACACAGGCAGGGTGAGATTACCGCTCAAGACCCCAGATACACAAAGCGCAGCTCAGCTCTCTCTCTTTTCCTCAGATTTCGCGCTTCGGTCTGAAAGGATACCCTACTCGAGCCTCAACCCCAGCCCAGCAGATTGCAAGTCCCCACCGCACACAGACAAATCTCTTCCGTCCTGTGTCTTCCAGCCTACGTCTTGGAATTCTGAAGACCCAAAATGGTAGAAACGAAATTGTGCGTGTTCAATGACGTAGAGTTTGCTAACTGCCATTCCTGTCTTAACGTGTTCTCCGTCGATTCGCGGGTTTACAGGATGGACACACCACACGTCGTCGAACGCACGAACAGCGGCGGGTTTCAATCTGCCGACGGAACATTTTACGTCTCGAAACCATACCGTTCCAGATCAACGAAGAAATTGCGAGCTACAATCACTTTCACTTCTCGTGCGAGTCACTTTGATACGAATAATGTGTCTTCTGGCACCAATGAGTTTCGGGTGGGTCATCCTTCTTCCGTAGTGGGAGAAATCGATCGGACTGACATCGGAGATGACGGGATGCGTAACACTGGCGGGGTCTAGGGTTTCTTCACATTGTTTTGGATTGCAATATTTTTGTTCATGACACGGACATACATTGAAGGCATCGAAGCAAACGGCACGCCTCTTAACCTCCAATTTGCGACTCTGTTCTCTCGGCACGCCCTCCCTCTCGCCTTATCCGATGCTACTCTCGTCTTGTCGACAGGAGTCTGCGTGCCATTTGCTAAGCTACTCGCTAAAGATTACATCAAGTACCACTGGACTGGCGTTATCATCCAACATTCGTGGCAAACTTTGGTGCTTGCAATAACCGTCAAATGGACTTTTGACCAGTGAGTGGGCTCCCTGCGGTGGTGTGAAGGGATTGTGAAATGGAAGTGACCTCACGTTGCGTCACAGACAATGGCCATGGGTTCAGAGCGGGTTTTTAACGCTCCACTGCTTGGTATTGCACATACACGCGGCTTACCTTGTGACCCCGGAATCCTAACTAGTCATTTTAGGTTATGCTTATGAAGATGCACTCGTACATTTACGTGAACGGGTACCTTCAATGGGTTGATCGTGAAGCGAAAAAGGCCCTAGCAATCCTTCATAAGGAGACGGAACGTGTGGGGGGATACGAGACGGCCGTCGCTGTTGCCAAGATCTACAGGAAAGAGGCCGATAGCATCTCTGTTCGGAGTGATTCCGGTTCTTCGACTCCGGATGGATCGAATGGGCATGCTGGTGGGGAAAAGTCGTTCCTGGAAGTCGAAGTTTCTGCTGCTGCAGTTCTTCGTCAAAGATTAGCGGTTGCTGCTGCTGCTGCGAGGAACGAGACTGTAATGGCGGAACATATCGCGGAGATTACCGAGGAGGTTGGACCTCACCCGTTGGTAGGCCACCCTGACGAAAAGATCTCGGAACTGGCCCAGGAATTTTCTGGGTTAGACGCTGAGCTCGTTAGCACAGGCCCAGCGAAGGTTAGGTGGCCAAACAACATCAGCTGGAGTAACTTTGTGGATTATCAGGTAATCCCTACCTTGGTGTATGACCTGGAGTATCCTCGAACGGAGAGGTGGGGCCTAAAACTGTCGTTCTGCCCTAAATCAACTCACCGTGACTTATAGAATTCGACCATTCTACGTTTTTGAGAAAACTGTGGCTACGTTCGGGACATTTACGCTATTGTATTCGGTCACGGAGGTGTTTATACTACCGAAGATTCACCAGGCGTCTTTCTTCCGGGCTTTGTTGGACCTGACTCTCCCGTTCATGGTCGCGTACCTTCTGCTCTTCTATATCGTCTTCGGTAAGGGATCGACCACATAGCCGGAAGTCGTGCCTGACCATCTCAATCAGAGTGCATTTGCAACGGCTTTGCTGAGCTTTCCCGGTAAGTCCGGGTGGCGCTGTAGCTGGATGTACACTCACCTTTAGCTCCTCAGTTTCGCCGACAGACAATTTTACGAAGATTGGGTAAGCGGAACCGGATTCGGTTGTTAAAACAACTCAACTGACCACCTTTTGACAGTGAGGAATGGTTTACTTGATCATGCGCTGATTAATCGGACTAAAGCCGAGATAACCCGAATCTTTCAGGTGGAATTCGACTTCATGGGACGAATTCTCGCGCAAGTGGAACAGACCGGTGCACCAGTTCTTGCTCAGGCATGTATACGCATCGACGATGAGGAGTTACAAGTTGTCCAAGACGAGCGCGATGTTCATTACCTTTTTGCTGAGCGCTGCCGTTCACGAACTGGTGATGGTAGTCGTGACCCAGAAGATAAGGTCCGTATGGGGTTCCATTTAGTCACCGATTTACACGTGACTAACGAGGAGAGCTATGATCACAGGATGTACTTGTTCATGGCACAGGTAAGATATTGATAAGGTCCCGTTCCAGGCGTCAACCCGTTGACTGATGGCTTGAAACCACTCTTTTCTCACGCAGATCGTCCAAATCCCATTGATTGCGGTTGGAAGGATACCGGCGATCCGGAGAAATAAGATACTCGGGAATGTTTTCTTCTGGCTCTCACTGTTTTCTGGTTTCCCACTTTTGTGCGTGTTATATGTGGTTCACTGAGTGGACCGTTTTCGATACACGCGACCTGGCCAGGGGAGGTTAAGGTTTGATTCCGCCAATCCCACCCGGTCTCGGCTGAGGGTGTTCTGTTCCCTCGTCCGGGTGGCGGTGCCTGTTCGCGCTCCTTGACGCCCGGCTCTCAACCCGGTGGTTTCGTAGGCCGGTTGTGTGCCTTTGTACTTGTTTTCCTTTGATCTTTCCACCTCTCTACCCGTATTATTCCATTTTATGACCTACGGAAGTAGGATATACGAGTATAATGTTAACGCTTGGCTGGAGATACTGGGCGTCTATGCCGCACCGAGATCTGGATTGACATCTTGGAGGATGAATAAATACAGCCGACGCTTCTCCCCCCCTTCCTCCTTCTCATCCCCCTTCCCCTTTACATATTCGCCTAGGCCGACTCGATGTCTGTCCCGTTACCTTCTCCGTTTCTCTCCCCAGTCCTATCTCCGTTCTCCTCCTCCCGAGATTCAAATACCCACGAACTACCCTCAGAACATTCCGGTTCTCCTTCTCGGAAACGCGAGAGGGTAAAGAGTTTCGTGAAGACCTTGGCATCGCCCTTCACCTCTCCACTGCAATCTCCAGCACACCTGCTCCCGGAGACAGAAAGCTCCTCCAATCCCATCATCTCCTTGACTCCTGAACTCGAGCCTGCTCGTTCTCCGCTCCGTAAACGCGAAAGAGTCAACTCTGCAAAGGGCATCATGAAGAACATATCCTCTCCACTCTCCTCTCCTTCTCTTTCCTCGTCCCCGTTCCCCTCGCCTGATATCTCTGGGTCAAGCCCGAACCCGAGTCATTCGAGTCCAGAGATCGACCCCAGCGCGTCTCCATCCCGGAAACGTGAGCGCGTGAAGAGTATTGTCAAGAGCATCAGGAGGACTAGCAGTCAATTCTTCAAGAAGGACAAGAAGGATGGAGACTCTTCGTCGAAAAAATCATCCTCCACCATATCTACCCTCGTCTCCGACTCTCTCACCGTATCTACCGCTCATACTACGCCGAACATCTTGCGCAAATTCTCCCATTCGAAGCGGCCGAGTCTTACCAGCATGACTACAACGGAATCAGACCTGTCGGTGAGTTATTTGGAGGTCAAGATTGGAGAAGGGGGGAGTGTCCATTCGCCGATTATAGAGGTTTCTACGCCCGTTTCCCCTACCGTTGTGCAACCACCGGATTCTCTTCCGATGAGTCCATTGAAGGAGACATCGAACGATGCGGACACGTCTCCGGGAAACGTTTCGGAAGATTCCGATCCACTCTCCTTCCCTCTTCCACAATCACCGCTTTCCTCTCCTTCTCCCATCGTGGATCCGGTTGATCCGGTTCAACTACCCGTTAACCCACAAGAGGCTGGTGCAGTTTTCAACGACGAAAACTCTTCATCAGACGACTCGAAAGCTTCTTCGTCGTACGTTCAGGTCCAACCTCCAGCAGCGACTGATCCCGCCTCGACGAGCCCGCCTCTCGACCGAGCTGTCCAACCTTCTCCAGCTCTCCTCTCGCCTTCAACATCTGCTCCGGACCCAGACAGCGATGAAGATGAGAGGGGGATGCGGGACCTCTACATCCCTGCATTGATCCCCCCAATAATGTTCTTGCCAATCCCTAATATGCGCCTCTCGTACTTCTTCAGGCCGGTGTTAACCTGGTGGCTATCGAAGGACGTTTTAAGCTATCCTTACCTGTATTCTTAGACCAACCCTTTGTCTACGTCATCGAAGAAATATTTCTTGCTCGAAAAGAGGTCGACGTGAGACCTGAGTGGTGTGTGGCAGATATGACTTTCATTCATCGGTCGCGAGTGGGAATGAGCGGCTTCCTACTCCCCTACCTGCGCTACATTAAGATTCGAGCTGAGAAAGATAACCACTAGATGCCGAACAGTGAGAGGTTCGTTGGATCCTCGTCTGGTTTTGGTCTGGGGGGGATCAGCCACTTGAAAACGGCTATGTGGCTCGTCGTTCCCGAGTAATGACAAGAGACGAGATTTCACTAATAAGTACAGCACGGGAGGAAGAACAAATACACGGTCAACCCATAAGTATTTCAGCTGTCATCTCATCCACATCCACCTCTACACCGTCACTTGTTTCAGCATCTTCGTTCAGCAAATCACATAACGCAAGTTCCTCCTCATAACTTCGTTTGGCACATTCCTCATATAACTTAACCCAGTGATCGTTCTCGAAGTTGAAAAGTTGGCTAAGGCTCAGTTTTCCCCCCCGTGAGGGGTAGGCAACAGGATCGTCGTCATCACCATCATCAATAGGTGCAGAGCAGTGATCAGAGACAAAGTCGCGAAGGCCTGATTTCAGACGGCATGCGTGGTCGGGATCCTCATCGATCGACGGCGAAGTGGCCTCGCCCCCCGCCAGCAATCCTGACTGTGGGCTCGGTGGCTGTGCAACCGTCGATAATGTTGATACTTCCTCGGCAGAAGCAGTTTTCGAGCGAGCAGCAAACATGTGCTTCATTCGCGTTTTCGTCGAGCTAAGGCGATGTTCATTAAGAACGTGCATCTTCAGTTCTGCGATGGAGCTCAATGTTGATGTCCCCGTCCGATTTTGAGGCTCTGTGAGTGTATTTTCAAACGTGCTGAAGAGGCGTTCGCATGAGGTGGAGTTGGCACAGATCGAGAGGAGATGAGCAGCTAGGCGGTGAAACGGGGAATGTGGTTTTGAAGAGAAGCTCAAGTCTTGGTAAATCTCGAGCGGTTCGTCCTGTAAAATTCTTTGAACCCCTAGATGGGATGGAGTGAGGACTTAAGTGCGGAACGAACTTGGCCTTGCGCTATTATCTTATGCCTGAGGCATGTTGCGTGCAGCTCCGAATACTGTCCCTCTGCCCAGAGGTAGTCGCGCAGCTCAGTACTGAAACTGTGCGGGGCCTCCTCCCGGAAGAATCGGGCGTAGAGGCGTTGGAGGAGCCCAATAACTTCGGCAACAACAAACCTTATGTGAGGGCCGAAAGGATCTATCCGAAAGAAGGGGTTTACAATCACGGTAGCGATGAAAATGTCTTGATCTGCTGCCATCCAACGTTTCTCGAGACTAGAGATTATCGCCGTTGGTGCAGCACGATCATCGTTATCCACCATTTGTTGGTATTTCATGACGAGAAACCCAAAGATTAGAAGGACCGTGTCAAGGCGACAAAGTGGCGCCTGAGTGACGTTCGTTGCGATTCCAAGTGGTTGCAGGTGTAACTTCATCCTAAATCATCGTCAACTAAAGACACATATGAAACAACAAAGGGTCGCTATACCGGTGCAATGCCTTCCAGAAAGCATCATTCCTGATTAACATGACCATCTCCTTCGCTTTTTCCCTCGCCTTGGCATCTCCTGCAACGACAAACCTCTCCTTCTCCAACCGATACTCGTCCATGCCGACCACGGCAAGCAACACTGAGCGGAGATCCAAGAGCCTGGAGTAGGCTTGATAGTGTGCCGTCCACCGTGCGAGAACTGCGTGGATGACTGCTTTGGTTACACTTACACCCAACACTTCCTGAACTCTTCTTAATACTGCAAGAACTTGCGTTTTGCTGCGAAGCCAGGTAATCAGTTCTGTTGCGTGGTCGGCGAACTCCAGCCCGGATGCCTCGGATTTGAAATATTCATAAACGACCAGATTGATCTGGTGCGAGATTCTGAGTGATATTGGAGTGGAGGGATGAAAACGGTACATACCTGATGGGCATAACAATCGAGGAATACAGTGTCGGGGTACCTCGGTGCCAGAACTCGACGAGCCTTGCAGCACTCTCCTGATGCGTTGGTTACAACTGCAATGGGAAAGGCAAAATAGTCTGCCTGCACGGCTCGGATCGCGTTTTCAAGGTGCATCGTGAAATCCTCTGCCGTCTTCCGTTCGGATGAGGCGTCATGAACGTTGACGGTATGGAACTAAGCAACAGTATGGTGATTAGAGAGGTCTTGTAGCAGCGGTCTTGATCAAACCTGTTTTTGGAATGCGACCGTGAATGCGAGCAAGTGATGAGAGTTCGTGTCTGTCCATCCACCAACTTGGAGAGTCACGTTCTGATTTTTGACTGCCACCCTTATCGCATCTTGATGCCTCTTTGCGGCTACGGGGATCAAACGATTCGTGAGGACCTCCTGTGATGGTGATCGGGCAGAAGGAAGGAAGCCGTTAACAAAGTTGATCCATGCTGGATCGTCGACCCACGAAAGCGGTAAACCTGCAGAAACGGTGAGCCTCGCAATCCTCTCCTCAGGTTCCCTTTGGAACTCGGGGGTCCAGTCGTCGATCAAGATGGATTGTGATCGTGATCTGCCAGGAGCAAAGTGATCGGGGAAAGATTGGCTGGGAAGTGGACTCCGGTCTATTGGGACCATGAGGTTGGAATATGGGGAGGGGAGGGCCGAGAGGGCGGAAGTGGACATGGCTGGTGAACATGACCATGTCGGAGGTACTGATGGGGGTGGCATTTGAGAGTACGACGGAGGAGGTTGGAGAGCACCGGCGTTGGGCACCAGCCACGGGAGGGTAGAGCCCGAAACGTCGGGTTTCCTCTGAGAAGTTAATTGATGCTTCGCTCAGGCTCGGTTTTCTGTGGTCTGCCTGGGGCGCGTCTTTATGTGGTTGATGAGTGTTGAACTTGCGTAGCGTATGAATCCGTAGTCCTTGTCTGGCGGTGGTTCGTGACCCTTTTGTATGCTCCACACTTGATGTTAGATAGTTGTCAGTCAGAGAGATGCTTGAGGGAACTGAATGAACAGGGTGCGGCGTACGGTAAGTCATTATCTCTCCTTTGGTTCGGAGATTGTTTCGTCGACCAAATCCACGATCTACCTCATCTCTTGCAATGATTTCAGCGACATCACTGTCAAAGCAGGGCTGGCAGTACACCTTTTCAATCCTTGAACCTTTTCCTGCAGACAAAATGTAGGCGTCGTCCCGTTTTTCAGCCCGGCCAGGATGGTCGTAGAAATGCCGGCGCCACCAACTTCGACCGGCGTTCGTGGAATGTCTAGACATGGGAGAGGGGAATACGCAAGAAGGGTTACAGTTCATCATTTTATTACGATAAACCTCGAGGACACTGTATGTAAACCGCCGGGCACACTGTGGACTCGTGCAAACCTGGGGGTGCACCAGACAATGACGTACGGTTATCCAGCGCTGATTCCGCCCACAGAGCGAAACCCTCGAGAAAGCTACACACAAGAGCCCATTCGAAACCGCGACGGCGGAGCCCTTCCCGCCTAACCTCCGTAAATTGCCTCCCGCGCCACTCGCCCCCGGTTCCCATCTTTTCTTTTCTGTATTCCTTCCGTATCTGCCAGATTGTTCAAAACACCGCCCAGAACAGGTCCAGTGGAAGCGGCTTTCCGCCTCACTGTAGGCTTTTGCCTCCGCTTTTATCTATGCCATACCTT
>MU118035.1:0-84785 GCA_014904855.1 Thelephora ganbajun
AGGTGAGAGGGATTGGATTCCAGTGAGGTATTTTGAGTTTGGATGAAGACGTTGAGGACGCTGAGGGGTATACACATCCAGCGGGAGGCCGGTTCAGTTTTCAAGCGCGGTTCCGTGCTACCTTCGTTGGACGCTGGAAACTGTGTCAGCACATTCTTGAAACCAGATAGGTGTCGGAACGACCTTGGCCTCAGCCTGTTGTTCGAGTTCCCGAGGCCCGACGTTAGCCAGATCGTTGGTAGCTGCAGTCCGACGTACCTGAAGCTGTTCATCCGATAAGTCCGTTAAACTCGGCTCTGTTTCCACGAGGGTTCACATGAGACCATTCACGCTCAGACACGCCCCTGAGTGCAGTGAACACGATAGTAGAAAAATGACAATGCTGTGAGGCGCACCGGGAGTTCTGGGAGGCAGACTGCCAGAGGGAGAACCAAGAGATCTTGGAGGTGAATCGTTATGAGAGCCACTGTGTCATTGAGAGGAATGCCCGTTCTCGGGTATCAGCAAATGACACGGATACGCAGATATAGCGATCCAACCTTGTCCGCTGCCATCCGATGTGTTTATGACTTGCCGTTCGTCACCCCGAATGACCCCATTGTCATAACGTTGATTGCGGTGAGGAGAAGTTTGTCAACACCCTTACCAGCTGTATCGGTATGGCGTTTTCTCCCGGAAACATCTGGCAGCAGGGTAAGGCGTTCAGGGAAATACCGTTTGATAAGTCGTTGAAGTTCTTGGGCTCGAAGCTCGTTTTTGTGCTTGGAACGAGTCCTTTCAGCAACTTCACGCCCCCCCCTTTGTAGCGGATGGGGCATATTCACCAGATCATAGGAGGATACGAGAGAGAAAGGGTAGACAACGCATTATTACGGTGCAAGGAAAAACATCAGCCAACACCAGTCTCCCTCAGTTTCGTCAATTCACATTCCACCTCAACGGATTTTTTGCTGAGCCGGTCACAGCTTACCATATGAGCGCGTCTATCTCGTAGGCAGGTCTATACAGATACGTGAGCCCTAGGTCAGGATTGCAATCGAGAGCCCAGAATCAATCATTGCTGTCGGCTTCCTTAACCGGTAAGGTTCTTAGCCAGGGAATGGAGATAACAATCGGCATTTTTTGAAATCTAGACGAAGGTTAGATGAGACGATATCCTCATGAAGGGAAAAAGGACAGTATATTAGCTACCTAGATGAAGGCTAGATGGGACGATATTGTATATGCGACAAACGAAGGTGATCGGCGAAAGGTGGAGAAACGCGAACGTAAAGTCCAACAGCATTAACCAGAGCAATCGAGGAACACACTGGGTATTGAAGGTCCTGGGAATAATCAAACCCTCAGCCGTACAAACACACATGCAAATCAGCACTGCAGAGATTGTATCGTGAACGAGGAAGCATCCGCGTTCCGCCGCAAAATGATCACCCACCACTCTCGTTCAACCTAAGCACCATACCCAACCAAGTCAATGATCCCTCTACTCGTCGACTCTGGCAACAACCACCTTACTACATGATTCATCTCATCATTCTCCCCCTCTCTCAGCTTGTAGGTCAACTTTAGATGAGGCGAGTGTGAAGTCCAGAGTTGTACCAGCAGACGGTCAAGGCTCAACCATTTCTGATGAACCATTTCCGAGGTCGTCTCCCTGGAAACTCCGCGGCAAAACAGCCCCAGCGAGATCTGTCGTAAGTTTTTGATTTCCGCAGTGTGGAGTGTTGTGATGATCCATTCGACGGTCGGTTCATTACAAATAAATAATAAATCTTTGAGTTTAGTTGATTTGGAGAGGTCAAGCACCCCGGGCTTGTCTACCTGCAGTTGTCAGTTATCGATCGGGCGTGGGGCCGAAGGAAACACACACCGAAGAGGTGATTGGTAACTGCAAGAGATTCAAGGGTGCCGGAGCACTTCGACACCAAATCCATTATCCACCTGACGTCTTCTTGATAAACCAATGGGACCACGATCCTCGTGAAGTGGAGACCATTCGGGAGATCTAACAATCGACGGGTGACGAGTCGGATCCCTTCCCCCATGTGCAAGTCGAGGGACCCAGTAAGTTTAGGTGAGGTCAAAGGAGCATTCCACACTTCATCCCTGCGCCGGCGGGCGCGAGAGATCAACGCCAGATCTTCGAGAAGTGGAAAGGAGCAAATGAGGCCGAAGACCTCTGAATTCTGGAGGGTGGTGCAGATGAGGTGGAGCGACCTAATAATGGGGGAAAACCCATGCAACGGGACGAGGGAGACCGCTTGATTGCATGGCAAGCCAGCATGCACTTTCAAGCACACAACGCCACAAAAGGTGCGCAGCGTATCTGTGTCTGCGGTGGTGATGAGCTCGGGATGACGAATGGACAGGGTGCGGGCATGATGAGCAGGAGAGTTCGTAGGATCCGGAAAGGCTTCCCTCCACAGACTGAGGCTGGAACTTGGGGGGTGGAAGTTGATTTGAGCGAGGAAGTGTTTCTGCGTCCTCTGGACCCACGATTTGGAGACGGTGGAACAAGTTTTGAGCGTATTGGGTTCATCGCGTAGATAGTCGATGATGAGATCTAGTATCTCTTGAGGGAGGGAGCGCAACATCCTGGTTTCTGATAGTGCGCGAGAGGGGCATACCGAGGGTGAATGCTGCTCTCAGGTTCGATAAATTAAGATCACCTGAGCGGATTGGGTCCTCACTAAAACAGAAAGAGGCCTCTTGACAAGACCAACCTGTATGAAAGTAGATGGAAGCGGGGGTGGGCAACGCCGCCCGACGCGATCATAATCGTTTACATTTGTTTATCCCTGCCAAATACCTCTTCAGAGCCGCTTCCATAATAATATATTATGTGTCAGACGTTGTACGTAGAGTGTGCGGGATGTACAGGCTGACTACTGTAGCATATGGCTAGGGGGTTTACATATGTAAAAGCACGATGAGCAAACGGCCATAGAGAGATACATCAACGGGCAAAAAGCTGACTCGGATACGGGGAATCGAACCCCGAGCTGCCGCGTGAGAGGCGGCAATGTTAGCCGTTACACCATATCCGACGGTGAACGGAGAAACTATCAGAATACACCAGGTATGAACCCCGAATGCGCTTTTCAAATCGACAGCCATCGCCGGTACAGGTTCCGCGCCAATGCACTTGCACCCGTTGTAACATAGATCACAGACAGGTTGTACGCGGCCTCCTTTTCAACCCCGCCTCCCTGCACAACGTATTAGTCCACTAACTCAACCGTTCAATCAAGGGAATATGTACCTTAGGGATACCTCCACCTCGTTTCTCCGCGATTTCCAATGCCTTCTCATAATGCCGTGCGGCATGCGAGAATAGACCTTCGGTATATCAGTTTGCAGCCCCCTTGGCCGAGCAAGAAAGACTAACCGATCTGATGGAACAACCGCCCAAAGTTATATTCCACCTCTTGAGCACCATCTGGGTCCGGAGCACCGATCTTCCTGTATTGCGACATGAACGCCAGACTCTGGCAAGAACTCAGGATCGACTCATCGTAAGTTGTGGAAAGACCCTACCTGCGCAATTATATGATGTCGGTTATCTGCCTGCCTCTGCATCGCACGAGATAGCGAAGCGATCGCCAGAGAGATGCATACGGCGGGATCCTCAGGGCAGTTTCCGTATGCCTGTAATAAATAACCTATATGCTCTGTCAGCGAGATTAGGGGAGACTCATCTTGCATGAAGCATACATATCGCGCTCTGATAGCTCGTACAGCTCTGTCCGTACATCGTGACGAGAAGGGGGTTGGTTTCTCGGGCAAACTGGGAGCATCAACCTGTATCTGACCTGGATCCGCGCTGGTATCATCTTCCCCTTCCCCTTCCTCGTCGTATTCGCTCTTCGAGGTTGCAGCTGAGTTGAAGAACCTGCATTTCAACGAGTTCCACTTGATCTGCTCCGGGTGACTGGATGCAAGGTCTGAGAACCGGACTTCACGGAGCATGGCCTTCTGGAATGCGGATGCGACGAAGGCGTCGAGTTGATGATGTCCACTGGCTAGAGCGGCAAGGAGGATTCGTATCGGCTCGTTGTTGAACTGATAGGTGAAGATAACTTTTCGGCCATGCTCAACTACCGCCCTGTAATCTCGTGCGTGAATAGCACAAGCTATTGGGAAGGGTAAGCGACCAAACGGTGAACCGTATCGAAATTTTGTGCTCACCGATCAAGGCCAATCTGAGAGTGTCTTGGGCACGTTGGTTCTGATATGCGTTCGAGAACAACATATGTCGCAACACTTCGTCCGCCAGACCGTGTTGATCGCGACGAATCAGCAGAAACGAGTACTGAAACCCGAATCTGGTCAACTCAAGGGCCAGAAAAGTTCAAGAGTAGGTCGATTACCTCTATCGTAAGCTGCAACCAGTCGTCAAAGGAGACACCTCGGAAAACATCGACAAGGTTTCCGGATTTCTTACTACCAGTCCCCTTCCCGCGATCTAGAACATCAATTGGAGAGGGACCTACGGTATCCAGAGAGACTTACCCGTCTCGATCTGTAATCGTGACGCCATATTGTCCTCATTCTCTTCGGTGTTGCGTTTGGTTTTGAACATTCCTTGAAAGCCAAGAGACTGATCCAGCATAAGAGCGAAGATTGCAACACGAAGGAAAGATCGCTCACCCGAGTTGATAAGAAGAGACGACGCGTTTCACGAAAGTTCTCAATAAGCTTCTCCGCCTCCAAAAGCCACTCCTTGACAACGACTTCGTTCCCGGTCTTCATTTCTGGAGTTAGATCCGTCACGCGTCGATATCCTTTCAAAACCCCCTTCTCCTTCTCAACTTCCAACTCACGGGCGACAGGACGTGAGGATTTCGAGGACCTATACCCCTTGGTCGATCTCGAAGATGGGGTCTCTTCGAACAACGATGCCCCTTGGACGTGAGGATGGCTGGCCACTTTACCCGGCTTGCCGTGTCTTGTGCCTCGCCTTCCACGTGCATCAATCACTTCGATAGGATAAGAAAAATCACCTTAGAGGAAGATTTAGCCGCCACACACCTTGATTTACAAGATTCAGCGCCTTCCTCGTCTCTCCGAGTATTTCGTATACTTCTGCCAAACCCCTCTTAGCATCGTCGTTCTCGGGGTCAGCAGCGATCACAGTTGAGCCATTACCAAGCGTAAGTAACGCCGAAAAGTATGAACACAGAACCTTGTTCATAGATTGCTGCGGAATTCTCAAGGTCACCGCTCATTCGACGACAAGCGGCAGCTCGCTCCAAGACATACATACTGCTTGTCTATTCCGGGGACCGGTGAGCAAATCTTGGAAATGAGGGAGAGAATCACGTACGGTAGGATCCTGGCCAAGTTCCTCGTAAATCGTTGCAGCTGCCGTGTACATCCTCTTGTCGTAGTACGCGTCCGCGGTCTCGGAAAATAATGGTGCAAATTCCCTAACATCCTGCGCCAAAATCACGCTCGCATGCATCCTATGGAATGGTAAGCAATGAATGGGGGTGAGAGCTAGGAAGGCTCACCCGTCCTTCCTCGATGTCTCCCATCTTGATCCGTGCAACGGCCAGCCGATGCCTTGCGTTGATGTCGAGTTTATACATCCCTGGCGCAACAGTTCCGGACCTGATTACCGCACTTCCTACGATATCAAACTCCCGGTCGTCCTCACAAGCGTCCCAATAGTACTGGGAGCCTCGTCCTTGTAGTCATCTGCTACCTCGCCTAATTGTCGTAACCGCGTCGTGATACTTCTTGATGGAATTATATGAATCCGCGAGGACAAAGGTATGCATGAGGCCGAACCCTCCTCCAAGGATCTCTTGACCCGTACCGGGGTCAATCCCGACTCCAGTAGAATAGAGCTCTTGATGGTGTTCGAAAGCATCCTGGTGTAGCGAGGCACAAACGTCGATTTTATTTCCTTCGATTAGGATTGGCCGGAGTTCTTCGAGTACGTTCAGGTCGTGTGGGATTTGCTTCAGGATTGCACAGAGCGCTGTTCTTGCCTGAAATTTATTGTTTAAGCAAGATGAAATATGGTGGACAACACAGCACGTACGGTATTAATCTGCCCTATCTCTTTTGCAAGGATTGCACGATCCCACAGCGCGTCAACGTTGGTCGGGTCGAGACTGTAGGCTTTACTATAACAATAGAGGGCCTGCTTGCTAAACCTCATATCCCTAATCGCGCACGTGGGGCAGATAATAAATACTCATCAGTGAATACGTCAGGAAACGGTCTTACTTTGATCGTTGGGCGAGTTCGTACCACCGTTCAGGATCATGTTTCAGGTGTGCCGCCATAATGCGTAACTGAAGCGCCTTCCCGTGAAGTCCCATATCCGTTTGAAAATTTGCGAGTACAGCCCAAGCGGAGACGGCTTTTGGTTCGATTCGGATAACCTCTTGCGTGATACGGACGGCGTCCTGAACTCTTCCGTCGACATACGCTTGGTTTCCTTCGCCGATCATGCCCTTTACTTGCTGCGAGAGCACCGGACCAGTGTTTCGCTTTCGCTGTGCAGCAACGTTAGTGACGCGAGCGAACACGGTGGGGTGACGGTGAGACACGTACGCCTTTTTTCTTCCTTTGACCGACTCCTGACGTCTCCCTCAACTCGTCTCGCCACCCCTCGTCGTCGTTAACACTCAGATCCCAAGCTTGATTGACCACCCCACTTCCTTGTTGATCGTCAGATCTTCTAATCGAATCAATAAGGCGGCTACATAGGAAGGAATACCGAGGTGTGTTGAGAACCGATCTGAGCAACGGAGATCAAACGTACTCGAAATCGCCTTCAATCTCGTTCTCCGCAGGTTGTAGCTGAACCTGCCCTTGTTCATCTTCGCTCTCGTTGCACTCAGGTCGTTCACCCGAGTCTGATGAAGATTCCGGCTCTGATCCCGAAGCTCGTTCCGAATCTGTGGATTGATGTCGCAAACCGCTGGGACCAACAATGGCCTCGTCTACGTCCATGTATTCTTTGGACAGTAAGGGATCCGTTTGTGTTTGAGCTCAATAGCACACCAAGCCCACCCTGGTTTCTGATAGAGCGCGAGAGGGATACCGAGGATAAATGCAGCTCTCAAGTTCGATAGATTAAGATCACCTGAGCGGATTAAGTCCTCACTAAAACAGGAAGAGGTGTCTTGACAAGACTAACCTACGAAAGTAGATGGAAGAACAGGCAAGAGACGAAAGCAAGGCGTGAGAAACCTGAAGCTGGGCCTCCTCATCCAGTTAACCCGAGCAGACTCTGCATACCCCAATTCCGTTGTGAGTGGCTCATGCCCTCTTCGTCGGACACCGGAAGCTGCGTCAGCGCATTCTTGAAACCAGATAGGTGTCGAAACGACCCTGGCCTCAGCCTGTTGTTCGAGTTCCCGAGGCGCGACGTTAGCGAGATCGTTGGTAGCTGCATGCGGTCCGACGTACCTGAAACTGTCCATCCGATAGTTCGTCAAACTCGGCTCTGGTTCCACGAGGGTCCACATGCGACCATTCACGCTCAGACACGCCCCTGAGTGCAGCGAATGCGATAGTAGAAAGATGACGATGCTGTGAGGCGCACCGGGAGTTATAGGAGGCAGACTGCCAGGGGGAGAACCAGGAGATCTTGGAGGAGAATCGTTATGAGGAGCCACTGTGTCATTAAGAAGAATGCCCGCTCTTGGGTATCAGCAAATGACACGGATACGCAGATATAGCGATCCGGCCTTTTCCGCTGCCATCCGATGTGTTTGTGACTCGCTGTTCGTCATCTTGAATGACCCCCTTGTCATAACGTTAATTGCGGCGAGGAGAGGTTTGTCAACGCCCTTACCAGCTGTATTGGCACGGCGTTTTCTCCCGGAAGCATCTGGCAGCAGGGTAAGGCATTCGGGGAAATACCGTTTGATAGGTCGTTGAAGTTCTTGGGCTCGAAGCTCGTTTTTGTGCTTGGAGCGAGTCTTTTCAGCAACTTCAGGGTAGACAATGCATTATTACGGTCCTCGCAAGGGAAAACATCAGCCAACATCAATCTCCCTCAATTTCATCAATTCACATTACTTTTTTTGTTGAGCTCACCATATGAGCGCGTCTATCACGTAGGCAGGTCTGTACAGATACGTGAGCTCTAGGTCAGGATTGCAATCGAAAGCCCAGAATCAATCATTGCTGTCCGGTTCCTTAACCAGTAAGGTTCTTAGCCAGGGAATGGAGATAACAATATGCGTATTCCTCAAGGAGGGAAAAAGGATGAGGAGACGAAAGACGAACAACCGAACATAAAGTACTCGAAGGTATGTGCTACAAACGGAGGTGATCGGCGAAAGGTGGAGAAACGCGAACATAAAATCCAACAGCATTAACAAGAGCAATCGAAGAACACCCTGGGTATCGAAGCTTGAAGGTCCTGGGAATGATCAAACCCTCAGCCGTACAAACACACATGCAAATCAGCACTGCAGAGATTGTATCGTGAATGAGGAAGCGTCCGCGCTCCGCCACAAAATGATCACCCACCGCCCTCGTTCAACTTAATCACCTAACCCAACCAAGTCGATGATCCTTTTGCTCGTCAACTCTGGCAACAACCACGTTGCTGTATGATACGGGTGATCATACCCCCCCTCTCTCGACTTGCACACCAATTTTAAACCAGGCGAGTGTGAAGTCCAGAGTTGTACCAGCAGCCGGTCAAGGCTCAACCATTCTCGATGAACCGTTTCTAGAATCCTCTCTCTAGAAACTCGGCAAGGGGTTAGCCCCAGCGAGATCCGTCGTAGGTTTTTGATTTCTGCAGTGTGGAGTGTTGCGATGATCCATTCGACGCTCAATTCATCGCAAACAAATAATAAATCTTTGAGTTTAATCGATTTGGAGAGGTCAAGCGCCCTGGGCGCACCTACGTGCAGTTGTCAGTTATCGATTGGGCGTGGGGCCGAAGGAAACGCAAACCTGTGAGGCGGCTGGCAACTGTGAGAAATTCAAGGGTGCTGGAGCACCTCAACACCAAATCTGTCGCCGGCCTGACGTCTTCCTGATAAACCAATGGCACCATGATCCTCGTGAAGTGGAGACCATTCGGGAGATCTAACAATCGACGGGTGACGAATTGGATCCCTTCCTCCATATTCAAGCAGAGGGACCCAGTAAGTTTAGGTGAGGTCAAAGGAGCGTTCCACACCCCATCCCTAGGCTGGCGAGCTCGAGGGGCCAACGTCAGATCTTCGAGAAGTGGAAAGGAGCAAATGAGGTCAAAGACCGCTGAATCCTGGAGGGATATGCAGGTGAGGTCGAGCGACCTGATAACGGGGGAAAATCCATGGAATGGAACGAGGGAGACCGCTGGATTCAGTGGCGGGCCGGCAAGCATTTTCAAGCACACAACACCACAAAAGGTGCGCAGCATATCTGTGTCTGCGACGACGAAGCGCTCGGGATGACGAATGGACAGGGTGCGGGCATGATGAGCAGGAGAGTTGGTAGGATCCGGAAAGGCATCCCTCCACCGACTGATGCTGGAACTTGGGAAGTGGAAGTTGATTTGAGCGAAAAAATGTTTCTGCGCCCTCTGGACCCATGCTTTGGAGACGATGCAACAATTTTTGAGCGTACGGGGTTCATCGCGTAGATGGTCGATGATGAGATCTAGTATCTCTTGAGGAAGGGAGCACGACATCCTGGTTTCTGATAGAGCGCGAGAGGGGGATACCGGGGGTAAATGCTGCTCTCAAGTTCGATAGATTAAGATCACCTGAGCGGATTGAGTCCTCACTGAAACAGAAAGAGGCGTTTTGAAAAGACTAACCTACAAAAGCAGATGGAAGAGCAGGTAAGAGACGAAGGCGATGCGTGGGAAACCTGAAGCTGGGCCTCCTCACCGGGTTAACCCGAAGAGTCAGCAGAGGCGAGGAGGAACCCACGAGTATTCAAGTCTGCATATCCCAACTCCGTTGTGAGTGGCCCGACACGGCGACTTGTTCCTCCCCCCGAATACCCCGATCAATACGCGTGCTTCTGCCTCGTTCGGTCGCGGCTGTTGGCGGCGACACGCCACTCCCGCTGCTCCGATGAAATGGAACGCACTTAGCGAACAGGCTACTCCGTAGCCACTCGGGCATTTGTCTCGCGCTGCTACATTGTTTTACCCTGGCAGGACTTTCCTCCTCAGCACTCCAACAAAGCCAATGGCTCCAACCAAGAAATTCCTAACGTTTGTCTAACTTGGACTTGGTCAGAACGGGAGCGGCGTCCATCCGCTGGCTCGACCGTCTGCAGACTGAGGTGAGCGAAGCTCCGGGTGGACGCGTAGCGGATAGGAATATCGTTGGAAATCGCTAGTCCGGTACGCCAAGTGATATCCACGCGCAGTCTCACCTCTGGCGGAACGGATCAGCTTCTTGTTCCGGTCCCATGAAAACTACCGCTACTACCACGCGACGGCTATAGTGCGCCTCGGAGCATCAGCGAGCATCGGAATGGGACGTTCTCTCGCCTCGGTACCAGAGTGCACCATGCGCTCGTGGTGTCCGTGCATATCAGACCTGACGGGGGAGTGGAGGGGACTACTGGTGGTTCCGTCGGAAGATCCTGGACAGTGGAAAACAAAGATCACCTCTCCCCTGCTTCCTCGCGTCTCTCTGTAGGTCATTCAGAGGATATTTCCGGCTTGGGTTGGCCGTTCACCGTGCTCTATGTACGTGGAGTGAATCTCGTAACTTCCTCCCAATGCTGAGACGCTCATGGATTCATCCATTCGGTTAATTTTTGCCCGTTGGCATAGACCGTTCATCCAGACCCAAATGGGCCTACTTTGGCTTGTTCAACGTAAAGAAGGTTGAAACGTTTATCACCGACGCGGAATGTATACAAGGTGTAGCAACGTATAACGTACGGTGAGTTCGACCTCGGATGATATCGTCGGCTGAGTGGGCAAGAGGGAAGGATTTTCCGTCCGAGACGTTGGACGTCGAGGTGAGACATCCTCCTGCGCGCTACGCGACCCTACTCTTGTGGAAAAGGTCCAGGGTAGGTTAGTAGAGAACTATTCGCTCGCTGTAGTAGGGTGCTATTGAGTGAACCTGAACACGTGGTTCCCATTGTACGAGACAGACACCGCTGTGCCAGGAAGCTTTAATATCAGAGATTCAAGGTACCATGTTCGGGAGGGGGCTGGTGGTGTGTGTGGTTGTGGGTTAACGTCATAAGTAGAGGGTGGAACACTTCGGAGGTTGTTAGGGCGACTTGCACGGTTTCACCTTAGCCTGTTTTCATACCCGCCAATTAGTAACTCGTGGTGCTACATTATCCGTTGGTCGTTGGGGAACGAAGGATGGAGGCTGGAGAGACTTGTGGATGTTTCGTTCAAGTCTGTCGGCGGTGTTTGGAACAGGGACGCGTGTTGTTTTACGGATGTTTTAGGCTGAGGTTCGTCCGTCTCCGAGACGCGTGTTTACGGCCACGGGAGTCTTGAAGCGATTACCGTGCACACAACGTTTTGCTCGCTTGTTCTCTCTCTCTCTCTCCGCGTCTCCTGGAGCTTATTCGTTCTGTTCGCTATCTTACTCGTCCCCCAATAATAACCGTTTGAACCGAAAGAAGATCTTGGCGCGGCCACGCTGGGGGTCGATCGATATGCCGTTTTAGGAAAGGACTGGACCGAAAGAAGGCGGACTGTGGAGCGAGAAATGCTTCTGTTGAGAAAAACTGTCATTCTCTAACCGATGTTTTATCCAAGAGAGAGATGTGTGATAAAGTAACAAAAAGGAATTCGTTTCTCCTCTTTCTCTCTCTCTCTGCTTCCTCCCCCGACTCTCCTCCGAGTAATGGACTGCAGTTCATCTGAGACTTTGTCTTCAAACTCTTCCTTAGATTCCAATCGACACAAACGGTCCGCACATTCCAAGAAACGAAGCGCCAGAGCAAACGTCTTTCCTTATGCTCCTCAGTCTGTCTCAAACGTATTTCTTTTCCTCTCTCTCTCTCTCTCTCTCCGCCTTCTCTCCCCTTCCTAACCGGATTTGTCTCAGCCGTGGGTCGTAGCATTAAACGCCGATCCTCTAAAATCCATCGAATCCCGTCTCCTCCCTCACGACTCTCGTTGTCCTTCAACCCCATACTACTCTTCGTCCGCCCACACTTTTCTCCCTCCTGTCCTTCACGCAGGATGGCCCATAAACGAGGACGCCCTTTTGGAATGGTGCACCAACGAGGGTTTCGATCGGACAACGTACGATATCGACGACCGTCCGGTGTTCGACTATAGGTCCACCGTCGCTTCCGCTCTAACCTATCTCGCTCAGCGCTCCGGTCTTTCATCCTTGACAGATCTCCATTCGACCTCGTTGACGTCGAATCACGGAGTTAGCAGCGACGAGGTCGAGATCGTCCCATACGTTCAGTCCACGTGTAACCTAAAGGCTCCCATTATCGTCGCGCTCGTGTCAAACTACGATATCGAGGGCGTGAGGCGGTTGGGATCTCTAAAGAGCAAGATTTACGCGTTCGGAAGGCTCCTCTTCAGGGAGGGTTTATTGTCGGACTTGGATTGTGACCCTTCTTCCACCGATCCTTCGTGGTCAAAGTCTTCCAACTCGTCTGCTGAATCTCCTATGTGGTATTTGGACTACAAGGAGTGGCAGTGGGTACCTGTACCGAAAGAAGGTTTGGGCTCGTCCAACAATCCACCATCCGCTCCGATCGACGTCAGGTTAAAGGTCAAGGTGGCTCTTAAGGCCAAGACTTCCAGTTCAGCTTTGGGACCCGGGAGTAGACCCTTCGGGACATCCAAATCAATGCCAATGTGAAAAAAAACCCCCCTTTGCCCTCTCCACTTCCAATTTTAACCGGCTAACAAACACGAAGGTTTGGCGATTTCGAGACGTTATGCTTATAGAGGGCGTGACGCGACCCGTCGGCTGCAGTTTGCTTAAAAGTTATCACCGTATATTTATTTCGTCGTGTAAGTTCCAGGGTTTCAGTGCATTCCTTTGCTTTTTTTTTCGTTCGCCCCCCACACGCCCATTACCCCCCTCACCTACCCACTCATTCCCCGTCTCTCGTTCTCCCCATTTCATTCCTTTACTTTATTGTATACCTAAGACACGCGTGCGTTTGTCGCTAGATTTCGCGTTTTTTCTCCCACCCCACTCTGTATACTAAAACCGTAGCTCCTTCGATCTTCGTTCCTTTCACTTGTACTCGTCTACTTTTTTCGGTTTTCCCGTCTTCGAAACGGAATGTGTACTCGTATAGTCGGAAATCTCTCGTTTTTACGAGGCACAATGATAGTTATTATCTCTCTCCCTTCTCCCTACATGGATGACAAACCGAGAGATTTTGGCCGCGCGGATAATCTCCTTGTCTGCTTTCCGCTTCGGTCATTGTGACGCTGTCTCCATGCGTCTCTCGATGATCTTTCGCTGATCGTGATGCCCTCAACCTCTGTACATACTCTTGGCCCTGTAGCTTCCCGACAAATCTTATGGACAGGTTTCTCTTCCTCACTCTGCTCTCTACCGTATTGATTGATTCTACCGACTGCCTTCCACTGGAACCGCTCGCGGTTAACTTTGATCGCGCGGTCTCGACCTCTCCGACGCAAGCGATCACATTCACAAACCGTACCCGTTCGAAAATGCAACTTGGAGAAAAGCCCCGAAGGTTGTGTATGGGTTAATTTACTATACAAGGCTACCGAGCATATATACACGGTTTTTTTTTTACCTTTCCGATATACCGATAAGAAGTACACAAAAAAGGGGGGGAAGGGAATAGATAGACGAAAAAACCCAAAGAAAGCTAGGTATCAAGAAGTACGAAAAGATGTCGCCGCAAGGAATTGGAGGGAGAAGTCACCCACTAGGGGAGGGAAGAGGGTGGGCGTATGTGCGGGGGGGGGAGGGGATATATGATCTCAGAGGTATAAGACTATCAAGGACGAAGAAAAAAATAGTGAAGGTGTGGTGGGGAAATAACAACGGGCATCTGGACTCTAGCGAATCCAAAGGAAGGAGAATGGAGGTGGAGAATTCGAGAGGTACTGGTAGGGTGACGAGTGGTGCGGTGAGGAACCGAACGAAATTTGACGAAATGAGCGGAATAATCAAGAGAACGAATGAAGTGTGGCAGAGATGAAGAAAACCAAAAGAACGAGCGAACGGGCAAAGCGAGGGAGACGAGAAAAACACATAAGAGGGGGTAGGCAGAAAAGGCTTAACTCGACGACGTGAGCGCAAAAAACGGAAGAGACGAGCAGGACAGTGGGAAGGAAGAGGGAAGAAAACAATTACGACAGATCATCAAACTCTCCATCAAAATGCAAGCTCTCCATATCCCCAAGATGGTCCTCATGATCCGAACTCAGCCTCAAACTCCCCGGAGACCCAGGCTGACTCATCGAAAAATTCACCGTCGTCGGGGAAACGTTCGAAACGTTCCCGGTTGACACGTCCTTTCCGTGATTCGCAACATGCGGTGATGTTTGGGTCTTTTTGAAGATGAACGTCGGAGAAGGATGTGGGCGCAAGTCGCGTCGAGTCTCGTCCTCGCCTAATGAACCTTCGTCGTCCGAATTCGGAGAAGAGTGCATCAGCATCGACATGTTACTCGGTGGGACCCCAAAAACTGAAGACGTAATGGAATGCGTCCGGAGATGCCTACTCGACTTTCTCGAGAGTTGCCCGAACCCACGTTGAGTTTCGTCTTCATCATCCTCTTGCTCATCCTCGATGTCGGGGCGTGAATGAGGACGCGAAGAGGATTCCCGTAGAGATCGCTGACTGAGAGTATCCGAAACCGCTCTCCTTCCTCCAAGTCCACTCGCGCCTTTCGCCTTGGCCTTCTCCATCCCAGCCTCAAACCTTCGACTGGGATGTCCGTGCCCTAACCCAAATCCATTTGCGATACTGTGCACTCGATCTCTATGATCATGATCAGAACCATTTCGTGTGTGCGAGACGATGGAGCGGGCAGGACGATCATCCATAAACGTCGCTCGATGATCTGGGGAGATCCTCCGGTGTCCAACTACTTCACCAGGCGACGACTCGGGAGAAACCAGGTCCAACTCCGATCCTAACGTCGAACCCATTCCTAATCTCGACCCGGCTCTTGACCCCCCCTTCAGAGGGAAGATGTCAGATACGAATTCGTCCCCGTGAGAGAAGTAGGTGGTATGGGGACGAGAAGCGGCAGAAACGTAAGAACGCTTGTAGACCCCTTCCAGCGAGGACGCGGTCCTGCCTATCCCAACGTGTTCCGAACTCGCAAACCTGCTCATGCGTGGTCTTGACGAAGATCCATACGCCGACTGGTTCCTCGAATGTGACCTTGAGCCATTTAACCTCTCTCGTTCACGTTCCCTTTCGCGTTCACGACGCATCACTTCGATAGTTTCCTCCAACACTACCAACCTCTCTCGCAATTGCGCGTTCTCCTCTCTCATCCTGACGTTTTCCTCCCTAAGTATCTTGTTCAAGTTCTGCGAGTCAGAAAGAGCCGAAAGCAATGCTTCGGTCTCCATCTGGTGTTTCTCCCTCAGCACCTGATACGCAGTCGCATCTTCTCTCTGCTGTTGAAGGGCGGAGGAAACAGGCAAGGACAACGGTGGTAAGGAAGATGTCGCAGAAGTAGGCGCAGTCGAAGACGAGGAGGTGAAAGGAGTCCCAACCCTCTCGGAAACAATACTCGGTGAAGGACGTGTCCTTCCCCATGTCGAACTCGTGGTCGAGATCTCAGAGTATCCTGTTCGTGATGGAGCCATTTGACGGTGATAGTCTCCCACCCGTTCCCTGTCCATTGACGATCGTGAGTATATCGGACTCGTCTGCCTGGAAGGCGCCTCTTCATCCCGATCTCGTTCGCGGTCTCGATCCTTAGGAAGCAATCCGGCTTCACGAAACAATCTCGCCGTTCTAGGTCCCGTAAAGTCGATCGCCCGTCGATGTAAACTCCCAGAATTCGGCTGACTGCTCAGTTGTCGAGCCAGTTCTGGTGAACCGGTGCTCTCGCTCATACTCCTGTTCCGGTTCCTAACCCTGCCCTGACTCAGCGGCTGAGATTGAGGACTGGGTCGTTCTAGTCGCTCAGGCCGTTCGAAACTAGGTCGAGCGCTGTCCAAACTCGGCCGCGGGGCGAACTGTCTCCGACCAGCGATACCCAGAGAAGACGACATTCGAGAAGAGGGAGACACTGTTTCAGGGTCCCATGGCCCATTCGGGGTGGAGAGCTGTCGCAATGCTGGCCGTGAAGATGGCAGGTTGTGAAGGGTCGAAGTCTTGAATGGTGTGTTCGGTCCCAGCTTCGATCCTGGCCGTCGGTCAACACTACCCCTGCCCATCGCATAAGCCTGATCCTCCGGGTCTATTGGGGGTGAGGACGGTCGAAGCACGCTCGGATGTGACAAAGAAGTAGATGGACGGCGATCGGGCGTGGTGGCATCCGCTGAACTCGATTCAGCGGAGCCCGAAGCATTGGAACGAGGGAAACATGGCTTTGTTGACGAGGGCGAGGGCGTTGCGGTTGAGTTGGATGATAGAGATGGTCGAGGGATATGAGTGGGCGAGTGTGGTTTGGTGGATGAAAATATACGTTTGGGCTGTGGTAATTGTGGTGATAATTGTGGTGACTCGGCAAGAAGAGGCAGGTTATCAGGTGGCGGAACCGGCGAACCCTTCGACCGAGAGGAGGCGGATAACAGATTTGGAGATAACGAAGGGGAGAGACCCTCATCTGGTATCCTCTGTATCCTCATATTGGGGGATGGGGAGGGGGACAACCTCTCAGTTGATCCAGACCGACTCACATTCCCACCAACAATTTTGTTCGGACTCAGAAGCGCCGCTAACTCAGGATCCAATGTGTGAAAATTGAAGCTCACGTCACCCAACCCTGACCCCACACCAAGGCGGTTCGGATCCTCCTCCGTATCGCCACCCTGTCCGCTCCCGGGGTCTATTTTCGGTTCGGAGGCTTCTTCGACAACAACGCTTGCCAACCACGCCTCATTCTGACCACCACCCACCGACATCGCGTTTCTGACTTCTGCTGCTATCTCTGCGAGGTGGGAAGTCGAAAGCTCGAGAGTCATTGAAGCGGTGGGTGAACCTGGTGCTGTGTGTCGCGACCCTTTGTGTGGACCGTCAACTTGGTTACGACTGTTTAATTCGTTCAGAAGAGGACGACTTGGGTTGCCAACATCTTCCTGTTCGTCCTCCGGTTGGTCATCTACCGGATCTTCCTCGACAAGGGTTGGTATGTGCTTCGATATTGACAGCGCGGAAGTCTCCGATTCGACGATCGTCGAGAGGTCGCCCCGACTGGGATTGTCGGTAGCGTCAGAAATTCGCGGTATCGAGGACGTTGACAACGGTAGAGTGCCTGAGGGAAATAGAGCAAGTCGGAGAGTTAACAGGCACGATCAGTTACCGAACTGAATGGAGTCTGAAATGATAGACGCACGGGACATACCATGATCGGTTCGCGAAGGTGATGCGGAAGCGGGGGACGGAGTAGAGGCGGGAGTTGGGAACGGGAGGGTTATGGATATGAGCGGAGCAGACTGTTGGGTCTCAGATTGGAGTCGAAGCGGGGGGAGCTGAGGAGGGAGTGATGAGAGTACAGACGCGTAGGGTGATGTAGTCGTCCCAATGTCCGGGGGCGAAGGCGCGTTCTGTATGACCAGGACGGGCGGTTTCTGAGGGTTGGGAAGGTCAGGGAGGTTAGGAATAGGACTCCTGAGCTTCTTGTCTCCTCCCTTCTCTTTTTCCTTTGCCGGTCGCTGACCTAACGAAAACGACCGGTTCGGAGTCAATACAAACGAAGAACTGGTGTTTGGGGACGCGGGAAGTTTTCCCGGCCCAAATGGCAACAAGTTTCGAAACGACCTGAATGTCGTTTTCCCTGTCGACACGGGAGTAGATTGCTGTTGCGGTTGTAGTTGTCCAACATTCGAGTTCGAAGGAGCGAAAGTGGTTTTTGAGTTGGGACTCGTCTGTGGTGATGGATAGTGCCCCACGGAAAAGCTTCTTGATGGGGAGGAAAGGTGGGGAACGGAGTTTAAGTCGGGGATCGAGCCGCTTTTGTTAGTATTAGAGCTCTGATGGTGGAGGGAGAGAGAGGGCCGAGACTGGATGAGAGGCATCGCGATGGGGATGAACGAGCTCGGTCCGCGACGGTGTCCATTCGCTTTTGTATCTGTCATACTGAAGAAAACCAATGTCACCGAAAGGAAAGCAAAGACACGACTCGGCCACTACCCACCTGAAGAGAATGGATGGACAAAAAAGGCCCTGAAGAGCGAGTAACCTCGGTATTAAGAATCCTTAACAGCGTAGGCCTGATCTCCGGGTGACGTCAGCAAATAAAGCACATCCCAAGCAGAAAAAACACGCCGCCAAGAAGCAAAGACAAGAAACAGGTTCTTGCTGTTGCAAGCACGGTGAGTTGGACGGGACGGAAGACGACGACGGGGGAAAAGCTCGCGCTCAATAACAGGCCAGCGCCTAAACGTTTCCAGTCACGCCTGATCCGAAGTTCACGTGGCTCACCTCTGACAGAGGCCCCTTCGTCGCTGATTTTCACTGGTGCTGCTTGGCGTCTAGATCTTCTGGTTGTCGTCATGGCTGGGAGGTGACCGGTGACTTGCTGTTGAGCATGCAACGAACTCTGTTGTCTGTTCCACGTAATGGGCCACCGATTCGGGTTATACGTTTTGCCAGGATGCGCATCCCAGCGCCCCAGGTCGAGACACCTACCAAAATGCTTATCTAGGCCATTGGATCCATATATTCCTACCGAACCTTGAGGTTTCCTCAAAGTTACAACGTTCACCTGCCAAGATGCTTATCTGGGCCATCAGACCAATACATTCCTCATCGATCCTCGAGGTTTCCTCAACGTTACAACGTTCGACATTGGCGCTGTCGGTCTATACAAAAACCCGCAGTTCAGGGTTCAATCCTATGCTGAGACTCTGATCGTTCCCCTTCAAACCATACCATCGTTAATTTCGTTCTTGAATCCCGTCCTTCGTCATAGGATGTCACACATCGTCATCTGTTCTAGGTTTTTACGAAAGACATTCATCTCCCATGACGCATGATCGCTCACGGTCTTTTATTGATCCCTTGAACTAACCGCATGCATTGACCCCACGTCTGGGGTTCACGTGGTTTCGGTGCAGCCCCCCCATTTATATACACTATAGATGGATGTCTCGACAAGGCAAACCCACACTCTCACTCATAACCACCGTCACCTCTTCGTGCAATCTGCTCTCTCCCCAGCCTCCTACCAGCACTGTTCCAACAATGACAAGCAACGGGGCTGTCTCTGCGGACAAGCTTGAACAACTGTTGAAGCTATGTGGAAACAGAGGCGTACCGGAGGCAAAGGCCCAGAAAGTGGTCGACCAGTTGGATCAGGTGAATTCGAACTTCCGTCCCATCGCGCATTGACAAGTCGTTGACCCCGGGAACAGAGTTTGAATGGGAGGCTTGATCCGTCCACGAAAAAGCGATACCTTGTGTCCCTCATGAAAATATGCAAAGCGTACTGTTTCGTGCCTACGTCACACCTCATTCTAGACGCCGACTTGCAAAAGCTGAGCGACGCACCTTTCAAATCTGAGAAACAATCCAACGTTTGGCCCGGAGCCTACAAAGGACAAGAAACGGTTTCGATCAAGGTCTTGTCGCGGTACACAACAGATGATGAGGAAGGAATAAAGGCAAGTGTACTCGTTTATCACACTGTAACGCGACTGAACCTGGAGTGTCCACCCACAGCGGCGCTTGTGTCGTGAAGCCGTAATTTGGAAGCGGATGTCTCATCCAAACATTCTGCCGCTCATCGGGATCACACTGTCGAAGGAGCTGGCCGTCATATCCCCATGGATGGAAAACGAGAATGTCCTAGCTTACTTGAAAGAGAACCACAAAGCCAATCCTGTGAAGTTGGTGTGTTGCGCAGAGCTCCGCCGCATCTCCTACCTGACTCTTGACACAGTTAGAAGAAAGTGTCACTGGTCTGCAATATCTCCATGGTATTGGTCTCGTCCACGGTGGCCTTCAAGGGGTAAGGCTTTTTTCCTCGATCGCCCTTTTCGTGCGCTGATATTGATTCAGCGACACATCCTCGTCACTGATGACGGCCACGCTTGTCTCGCTAATGTTGGACACGCAAGTATTAATCGTGAACGAGGAGACTCGGTGTTCCTTAGCCAGATGTCAATGGCTTGTGATGTTGGGGATGGACGTTATTCTCCACCAGAATACTTCACAGATGAATATGCATCGATGCACTCCACAAAGCAAGGCGATATATACTCAATGGGAATGACTATTTATGAGGTGAATCACCTTCCACAACCCTACGTGCACCGTTCACCCACGCTTAACTCCATCCAGGTCCTGACCGACAAAAAGCCATTCCCAGAGTATAACTCCACATCTGTCGTCATGCCAATTATCAGGGGGACGAGGCCCAGCAAGCCCGCTTTCGCCATTTCCCGCGGGTACACCGAGGGACTATGGGATTTGACCATTGCCTGTTGGCGACAGGATCCCGCAGAGCGACCCACGATCACTAACATCCTCGGATCACTCGGAAATGCGGCGTTGCAGTGGAAGTCCAAGATATACACAACCGCCGCAATAGACGACATGGATGGTAAGTGCCGCTTAACAGGTGGTCAGGAATGAGAGGAGCGTTTTCCTGACATCCACGTTTCTAGATCAAGCCTCCGCCTGATTATATCGTGGACCTCAGTTGATCCCTTGACACCGGTCGTCAAGTTTGTAGCAAGATTTTTAAATTCCAGCAAATGTGACTGGTCCGATTTATCTGATACGTCAATTCCGTGTTCAAATTCAGTCCGCGTCCGCAGAAAGCTCTCTCTCCACTTCCGCACCCATTGCCTCCAACTTTGTTTCTCACCGCGCCAGGTTTGCGCTGTTATCTAACCATGTATTTCTTCTAAATGTTGTTTCTATGTATCGTTGGTATCGTCCTTATATAAATATTGAATTGTTCCAACTGGGAAGACGCATTCATGAGTTAGGTGGTCCGACCGTCCTGCGGTTTTTACAGCAACCAGGCTCGGAAACGGTTCGGATGGATGGTCGGGCGCTCGAGATTCCACCCGTAAGGCTTCCCCTGCCTTTCTAGCGCGCTCCCTCTAGCGTTGGGGGCAGTTGCTCCGTGAGGGAACTGCCAGGCAGATGGCAGTTCCGGCGGGTTCTGCCGGGTTGGCCGTTGGTGGCAGAGCTGGCAAATGAAAAAAGGTTCATTTTTCCCCGGTACACCGCTATTCTATGTATTTCACCTACTAGAATATCTGGTAACCTCGTAGAATGTCAGCGGGGTCCCAGGCCCCAGGTCGCTCAACCCAATCGTGAATCGTCGGTTCCTCCTTCAGGGATTGCGGCGTGACCCCTTTCCGTATTGCGTCAATCTCTTTGAGATCACACCCCATGAAGTTTCGCAGTAGGAGGGGTTTCGCCAGGGAGTGGCCTGATCTGCTGCGGGGTATCCTCGAGGCCCCCCATCTCAATGCCCTCCTCACCTCCCTCGTTCCCGGATTTCAGAGGCGACTGGAAAGTCCAATTTCTCATAAGATCTTGCACCCTCTGGGAATCAATACCCCATCATCACGAGTGCGCATGTGCGCGTGTTTGCATCTGGTAGACCGGCCAGATTCTTTCTTCTTTTTGTCGACGAGTCCCTGGTAGTATTGTGAAGGTTCTAGCTTGGACTTAGTCCGACATAGCCGAGCAGGCGCTTAGCCCATCTGCTACCAATTGTCACCCCGACAAAACCAACTGCTAAGTGCCACCTAGCAGATTGACGGCGAACTGCCCATAACACTAAGTGCCACTCGTTTAGCTTGAAATCTGTTCGGCAAGCTTTCGCTGTTTTGTTGGTCACAGCCGGGTGTCTTTGCGCACTTGAGCGGAGTTTGAACGTTAACGTTGCACCCTCCCTCCTCTCGACCACCACGATGTCCGAAGTTAAGTTGCAGTGCTGCCTCTATGAACCAAACTGTCGCCATGCCTTCGGCATGGTTAGTACAGCCGCCAACCAAAAAATCTTTCAGCTCCAGAAAGATATTTACGGTGACGGGAGTTTTCATGCCCGCTTCAAGGACATTTGTGCCAACGATCTCAAACTCTTCTGCGTCTCCATCCTCGATAGCGAGATTGGCCAATATCTTAGTGATCTTGACCTCAGCACCCTCACCCCTCTATCCCCGACATCTCGAGTTTCGGACGCGTACACTGAGCAACCCTTGGGCGATAGCACCCACCTCCTCATCGTCAAAGAAGCTGGTGAGTGGCATCCCATACATATCGAATTGCTCAATCATTGCCCTTCCGTTGCCAGACATTCCTTCCCCTCCCGCAGCCTCAGGTCTCATAGAAATATTCGGAAACCTACGGATCACCACGACCGCGCCGTCACAGATTTCCAAACACAGAGAGTACACAGACCTTCAAGGAAACCCTGACCAACGGATCCTGGACGACCGGCCTTCCGCGGATAGTTTTGTGACCCCTATTGCTCTCCTTTACGATGGCTTTGGAATTTTCGACGATATCCGGGACGGGTTCCCGGTTGATGGGGAGCACGAGATTGCCAACGGTCGGCTATGGGATTTAGTTGGCGGATTCGCGCAAAAAATGGCTGAGTTTCACGTTGACGAGGGAACCCGGCGGCAATCGGCGACCGGCTTGCTGAACGACATCTTCCGTGCACGTACAAACCCCGAAACCATGTCGCAGAACATAACCGGTGCTCTGGTCGATTCACGTACGATCCGGACAGACGGCCATGTCAACGGAGGACATGACGCTATGGTTTTCTGTTTTGAGTGCAAGAATGAGCTGTCGACTATAAAGAGCGAACCCTGCGCTGAGCTGGTTGCTTACATAGCCAGTTCATTTGCTAATGAAATGAGATCGGAACGACATCAGTATTTGTTCACCGGGTGGAGGACACCGTGCCTGGGTATGACCCTTATTGGTGGGTGTTTTCATACCCACTTCACTTGCATTCCCTTACCAAAGGTCCAGGGGCCTACATTCAATTTTGGGGGATCATCATGCTCTCTCAGCCACGCGTTGAACACCTGACGCCGATGCTGCCACTCGTAAGCCCAGAAGGCAACTGTCGGTCTCGGAACGACCTCTTCTTGGCTCTTAAGGCCGCATCGATAGTCCGGTCTAGAATCCAGTCCGACGTCCAACGGCTCCTTCAAAATGCTCCACTCCCTACCATCCCCAATCATTTGCGTAACATCCCGAGCGTGACCGAGATCAACGATATCGACTCCACATCCATACGGATCAAGTTCACACTTGGGAAGCGATACGATAACGAGGTTTCCTACCGACACCTTTATCACGCTCATCTGGAAGAAGGTCAGGGTGTGTACGTCAAGTTCACCCGGCGATATTCTTTGGAGCTGCATAAGTTCTGTGCGTCACATGGCCTAGCTCCCAGGCTCCTCGGATTCGAAAGACTCGCGGGAGGGTGGTACGGTGTGGTGATGGAGAAAGTTGACACCACGGACGTTCTCAAGGTCGAGTCATCTCCTGATCTTGAAACGTGGAAGAAGGATATCTGGTCACTAGTCCACGGATTTCACCAAATGGGCTTGGTCCATGGTGATTTACGGTTGGCCAATTTCATCTTCACTAAGAATACGAATCCGCGGAGGATGATGGTAGTCGACTTCGACTGGGGAGGGGAGGATGGGGAGGTGGTCTTCCCTCGTGGTCCGCTCGTCGAGGAGTTGGGTGTGGGCGGGGGACTTGATAGGATCATCACGAAAGACCACGACGATCGGGTGCTGGCGAAAACGTTCGAGGTGTTGGATGGGATTGCTGCCGCCCGTTCCAAGCCCAAACCCAAATCCGCACGTGGTCCTACTAAGAAACCTGGGGATGAAAACAAGCATTGGGACAGCTAAAGCCAGCACGACTCCCTCTCGATCCAACTTGGTGACACCACGACAGATCGTCAATCATCTATCATCCCCGGCCCCGCTGCATGTTGTCATGGGTGGTGTTTTCAGAACGGATTCCATTCATTCTGCAGGGTGCGGCAGCCTCTTTTTTTTTTTTTTTTTCCACTTTCACTACTTGTCCAACCCCTTCCACCACCTGGAACTGAAGCAGAACACAATTCGGTGACAATGATATATCCCAATGAAAACGGGGCTGGCTCAGATCCGTTTAAATCGGTTTTTGGTTCTCTCGCCCTTGAATTGATGGAGCGCTGATCGTTCACGAACAAGGTCCGACCCCCTCCACGTTCACAAACACAACCGTGGTCCTCGTGGATATCTTCGAGGTACGTCCGCCATCTTTTAAGGGTACAAAAGATCTGAGCTGGATCGGATGTTACAACTTTGCGTGTCGTAGGACTCTCAATCCTGCACCAATCCGTCGATACGATTGTTCGTGTACCACCGCCTGGAGTCAGCGAAATCCACTACGCCTCGTATATCAACTTCAATCCCGAAATAGAACCACCCGACACGTTCAATCGAATACCGCCCACCCCAAAACTACCGTAGACCTTGGCCACGTCAATTGAGTCAACTTCTAGTGAGCTCAATGGTGCCCCTTGCTCCAGATCTTCGAGATTCACTAATATCCAGATCAAAAATCCTACACGTTCACCCTAACCCAGTCATGGGATGCGGTTAGCCACCGTCCTGACTCCACTTTGCTTCCGTCACCTTGTTGTCCGCGTTCCACCATACCCTCCTTGGACTCTTGAACTTCACCAGAACGCTGTTTCTGATTGGAGGATTGAGCCTTATCAACCAATCCTTGTTAAGTGCGGAATCATGACGTTCGTTGTTCTCTTGCTCGAAGTCATATTGGTGGATTGTACCATGGTCACAATCAAGCTGACGAGTGGCCCCCCACGAACGATTTTTCGCTCAAGCCTGATGATGCGGGCAAGCAATGCAACAATCTTTCCCTCTTCCTTCCTTGGGGTCACACGTAATTCGTTCTGATGAATCTTAATCTTCAAACTACAGTCCCGCTCGAACTAGTCTCATCGATTTTTCAATTCACTTCTACCTCCGACTGGTGCAAAGCTGTAACGGGAGTCTGGGACATCTTCTCCTTGCTTTGCCTGATCCAGACCAATGTAACTTGCGGGGCGAACGTCTACATCTCACCGAGGACCGGATTCGAAGTCATCTCGGCCAAATCTATTGCATAGGTGGTATCCTTCTTGGAGGTGGCTATCAATAGGTTGGCTCTCCCTCCTATCGGAGGAACAACCCGAGGTTCGCGCATCGGACCACCAGAGAGTGCATCGAGATTGTAGACGACTGTTCGATCTTGGGGGGTTTGGTCGTGGCCATGAACGGGAAGGAGGCGAAGAAAAGGTACTGGACTTGGAATTTCGAGAACCTCCTCTATGGTGGCAAGATGACCACCGAGTTTCGACAGCCGCCCGGCGTCATCGCTGTGAAGGATTGCCTCGCGTGGGCGAAATTTACCATGGCGTTCTGCGGAGCGGCGATCAAGACTGCGGATTCTTATCGTAGTCTGAGCGTGTACGAGGAGGGAGTTGGAGGGTTGAAGTCCTTCGTGAGGGATGGTGTTGAAGGGGATAGTGACCCGGCGTTATTGGATAGAATTACCGGAAACATGAAGGAAGTTCAGAGGGTGGATTCTCAAACCATTGTTATATTGGGTCAGGATCGACAGGAAAGGTTAGAGGAGAAGATGAAGGAAGACGAGGTGAGGAAGATCAAATTTGCGAAATTCTAGCTTGCTTGGATCCATAGTGACCCATATCGAAACACGACAGGTCCACAGTATACAGCACCAAAACGGCAGAGTGTTCCTACATCTGCGGAATAGAAGGAGTATATAAGAGAGCGATGTACTTATGCGAATTTAGGTTATGCACTGATGAAAGTATTGTACCCATCGTCAGGTAGCTTGAACTCTAGAAATGCAGGATGTATGATATGTCCGTCCGAGTCCGTCCGCACGTCCAGCGTGGAGGGGGATCTAAGAGAGAGGGAAGAGAGAGAAAAACGGACGGAAGAGTTGTGGGTAGGTTAGAAAAGAAAATCTGATAGAGATACCAAAGTCCATAAAGAAAAAATGAGAAAATGAGAAACGAGATCGAGGAAATCGGGAGATGAGCGAGCGAGAAACCGTGAACTCAAAACGGTATCGGGATAAGATGGATCATATGGAACCGTTTGTACGCCTTCTCCTCATCCGGAGTCTCGGACCTCATACTCTGTTTCTCCATTTGCTCTGGTTCATCCAACTCTGCGGTCATACTGTCCATCATGACGTCCTCTTGCCTGGCCATCAGAAACTTTCCCCTCCAAAAGGCAACCAGAATGAGGAAAAAAAAGGACGAGCCAGGTAAAGCGGATGAGGGCGACCACGATGATATGCCGGGCGGGAGATGTCGCAGAGGGCTCGAGTGGTCAAGATGAAATTGCCATCGGATAATGCTAAGGCTCAGCCTAGACAAACAGGGAGCTAGATCGGGAATCCGACGGAAATGCAAGGTAGCTAGATACATCCAAGGATCTTGGAGAGGTGCCTATGTGCCTTGAACCAGTACGACAGTATGTCGGAGACAAAGAGGAGTACGGAAAGGCTAAAGGGTACGGTTCCGGACACGACGCTGGCCGCGTACCATACCTCACCTACCCGAGGAGAGACGAGACCGTGTTTAGGTAAGCTGAAGCGAAGGGTAGGTAATTGGTATTATAACTTCGAGAGAAGCAGGGTAGACTAGCATCTTCCTCGCTTGGTCACCGAGATTGATCGAGGTCAAAGTGGTGAACCTGGCAGGTCCAACGGCGACGAATGCGCCGTTCGCTTGATGACCATCCATGAAACCAGTCGTCATGATCCTATGAATTCTAAGGCAAGCGGAAGAGAAATCGGCCGTATGGACAACGCTCACCGGATGACATAGATTCAGATGTAGAAAAACATCACGAGGAATCCGAGTCTTTGGAAGGCGTAATCGACGAGCAAGGCACCGGTTGTGCTGGGTTCCTCGGGTGAGATGATCTTGAGAACGCTGAAGGCGAGGACTCCGACAACCATCATGGGAAAAAATTAAGAACACCCGGGCAGGGATGAAGGTGTTGAAATTATGGGGATCGTTGGGCCAGATCATAAGCACGGGGAAACATACGGTGAGAGAGAGAGGTAGACCCAGAAGAGGTCGTAAATGAACGAGGGGTGGACGAAACCATCCAGGATGGCTGTATTGTCGTTAGTAGGGGGCCAAACCTGAACGATTTGCTGTGCTGACCGTAGTTGGCGTGGATCAAGATTGTGACAAAACTGAGAGCGATGAGGAGAACGGAGGAATTCGAGAGAAAGAGGGCAATATTAAGGGAGAAAAAAACGTGCTCGATGTGAAGAACAGCGTGCGGTTTGTTCTCGATCCCAGACAGGAAGACATATCAGTGCTAGTCTCAAGCAGACCATCACATCAAAACCGCTCTGTCTCTACCGCGAAGCTGATCCTTGATCTGTTGCCTCCGGAATCCAATGTAATTCACCTCAGACGGGGGTGGTCCCAGCGCAGCGTCACCCGTGAATCTTAACTCTTAGCAAGGCAGACAGAAGTGACCGTCAGAGCACGGGAAGCTCGCCAAAAACACCCAAAGTACAAGCCATTAGCACGAACATGCCTCAGCTTGCCTGAGCCGTCAGATCAAAACCTTGGAAGCAAAATCCCCGTCGAGTGTTGCATCGCCGAAACGCAAGAAAGGTCTGATACATCCCACCAAAATCGTGACCAAGGTGGTGGTGAAACATCAAGGCGCAAGGAACGAGTGAGGAGGGCAGGTGGAAGAAAAAAGGTAGCAGCAGTGTCGGGAGAACCAAATCGAGTGGTGTTGGAGAGATGTTAGAACTAGAACGCGTAGGCAATCACAGGTTCATCCAACTTGGGAACTCCGAAAAATGCCGTCTTCGCCGGTGGAAAAATATCAGAGTCCATCACGGGACAAAACCTATGGGATCTGACGCGTATTTCCAACATGTAGCAAAGGTGACCATGGAATGCGAGAGAATCGATAGAACGAGCGATGAGCAGGGTTTCATTGTCCCTGTAGGTAGCCGAAATAAGCAACGCGCACTCCGACTCGACGATTGCGGACAGGGAGTAGACCGAATGTACACCAGGGAAGAGGAATGGGTGCGTCCGATGACCCCAGTGTTGGTTCCCTGTAAATGTAAGGCTCAGATAGTTAACTGGTCTTCCGCAAGTCCAAACAGCTTCAGTGTCTCGAAAATCTAGGAATGTGACAATGAACTTCGTTTCAAAGATTTTCACCACCATCCGAATCGTCACCCTTACCCCAGTCGTTGCAAGACCCGCGAGTTACACCTATAACACTACAATTTGTTACACGACGACAATAAAGACTTACCCCACTACAACGGGTGTCGACACCGAATCACAACAAGCACCACAGAATTCTGCAGGTCGAACGAGCTCCAAACGCGAGTCGTCAGGTGAAAGAGGGTGAAGTTACTTACGTAATCCTAACTCGTCCCATAGCACTGACTCCCGGATAAGTGTCTGAGAGGTTGAAGTTTTCTATTGATATGTTTCTTCTAAATACACCTTACTGTTTGAGTAGTGGATGAGAATGGTCGTAAGATACAAATGGCGAATGAGACATGAAATCATGAACAATTAGGGCAAAACAAGCTCGACGTCGATAACAAAACATTAAGCATGGCTATTAGATTAATGGGAGAATGGGCTTTGAATCGGAGCAGAAAACATCCTCCCGTCCGAGCTTGTAAGATAAAAAGCGAATCCAATGAGCGTAGACATGGGTCTTTGGATTGGTTGGCGACCGTCCTCGAGATAGACGAGAGTGGATCGAACGTGGTAGAAGTGGGATCCAAGAATTAAACGGGTTCAAGCAGTTTCCTTGGGTTTGGGCTCGGGGGTAGGTCGAGGCTCGGAAGTCGGTTTCCTCTGCCAATTGAACAACCTCGACTTGTCCCACCGCTTCATGCGGAACAAATACGTGAAGAGATAAATCGCAGTAATCTACAAAAGATAAGACACAGTACGCCAAGGAGATGGAGAAGTCACGTACATTGAGCGCGATAAACGCAATAAAGATCCCAACGTTTCTCCACCTGTTCGCGTACTTGATGTTGAACGAAAGCTTCAAGAACTCGTCCGTGGTCCTGAACGAGCAGAACCGACAAGCCGTGGTGGCGTCGGGGTTGGTCAGATAACCTCCGGCGTGGGACATGTATGGATCCATATACTGCGAGCAGGTCATACCAGCAGGTGGGTTGATGGTTGCATATTCGACGTTCGAACAGGTGATCTTTTGTCCGCCAAGTCCTGAAGATTGCTTAAGTTGAGCGAATGAACGAAGAAGTGTGGGTAGAAGAATTTCTTACCGTTACCCATCAATGCCTCTACGAGGTACGTGTACGGGGAAAGGTAATACATCCACTTCCACCATCCGAGTTGTCTGAATGGCTGCAACACGCCGTTACTGTTTCCAACCCCATCAGCCACTCCGAAACACACAAAAAAGGTGGAAGGAAGGACTCACAAGATCAACACGAACGAGAATGACGAGGTGAACAACAACGCGGCAATCTCTACCGTCGGAGCCAGAGCCGAGACAGCCTGTCCGATCGTCGTATAATAGAACGGCGTCAAAACCGTAAATATGAGGAACGTATAACCGGCCCTATCAGTTGGGTACCCCACGGTCCAATACCAGCAGAAGAAGAGCAGCATTCCACCGAACATGTTCCAGGGCAACTCAACGAGGATCTGAGCGGTAACCCAAGCAGACCAGCTATACATCTTACTCGGCCGTTCCCTGATTTCATAAATCGTCCTGCTCGCGATGAAGGGTATCTGAAGCTGCTGAGCGCCGGGAACGGTCAGGATGAGGGAGACGAAGATCGAGAACAACTTGTTCTGAACGCCCTGCATGGTGCTTGGACTCTTCCAGAAAGTGAAACCGATGAAGAGACCGGCAGCGATGTTCAATATGAGTTTGGCCGTGACGTAGGTGGGATCGCGCCAGATGGCAGCTGCGCTGCGTTTCGCCACAACGGCAGTCTGATGGATCCAAGAGGTAGAGTATTCGGTATGGAGCTTCGTTTCGACGGCGGGTCGATTTCGTCCTTCGTTGTGGATCCGTTGGATCTCGCGCGTGGCGACGGTGGCCTCGGGAGACTTCTTCCAAACATCATACCAATCGATGGTCGAAGTTGCAGTAGCACCAGCCCCAATAACATCAAGCATGAACTCAGCCCTATCACGACGATCAGCATGTGGTGAGACAAACGGGTAGGCGAGTTGATAAACGCACGGGTTCTCTTCGGGTCCACAAGTCCTGGAGCCATTTCGCTCAAAGTAACCGAGTAGAGTCATTGCATTGTGTCCGAGATCACCGAAGTAGACAGTCTCGCCACCCTTCCTCAACAGCAACAGCCTGTCGAAGACCTGGAAAAGTTCGGCAGAAGGTTGATGAATCCTGATAGGTCCTTCAATTCGAGATCATAACTTAGGAAATCGTGAGGGATGACGCACGTGCAGAGAATAGCCTGTCCGTTATCGGCCAAAGTCCTGAGGAAGCTCACAATAGCCCAAGCGCTCTGAGAGTCCAATCCAGAGGTCGGCTCATCCAAGAACAAGAGAAGCTTGGGCTTCGCAGCGAGCTCGACGGCAATGGTCAACCTCTTCCTGTGTTCGACACCCAAGGTACCAACAATAGCATCAGCATACTTCTCCAAGCCACACATCAAAATGCATTTCTCAGTGTACGCCTCCTTCTCGGCCAAGGGAACATCCTGGGGTTGACGAAGAGTGGCGGAGAAAAGGATTGCCTCGCGGACGGATGAAGTGGGTTCGTGTGTATCCATTTGTTGACAGTATCCGGTTTGGGCTTGGAAGTCCTTCGGGAGGGCTTGGCCGTTCACGAACATATCGCCGGTAACGACACCGACGGACGTGCGTTCTGCGAGGACGTTCAAAAGCGTGGTCTGTTTTTCAAGCGTGATCAATTTGGTTTAATGTGGTTGATGGATAAAGGAGGACGAACCTTTCCGGCTCCAGACTCTCCCATCAATGCGGTCAGCTTCCCGGGTACGACGTAACCAGATACATCGTTCAATAGCCTTCTCTCCGTTCCGCCACTGATGGGGACCGTGTAATTCAGGCCCTCCCACGAGAAGGTATTTGTCATCTTCTCAGCGGTAGCCAAGGCCTTCTCAGCCTCCACACCATCACCACGAAGGTTGCTGACGGAATTTGCAGCAGTTACAGCGGCGTTCTCTACATCGTCGGCTGGAGGGGCTGAGGTCTGGACCTGTGTGGTTCCACGCTTGAAGGTGACAACGGACCGTGCTTCGGCAAGTTTTGACTTGAACTCGGTGATGATGAGGTAAGCCGCAAGGAAAGCAATGCCAAAAGCGACAGAAATGCCGAAGTTCTAGATACCAGGATGTGAGAACGATGGAAGGGTGGGAGTGTGACGGTATATAGCGGTTTCTTACCCTCCACATGTGACTCCACTCGTAGTTGAAGCTGAGCTTGAGGTATCGAAGACCATTGACTGTCGTCTGTCCGGGAATAGCACCGACGACGGCGCAGACCTGATTGTCCAACGTGATGTTCTCGTAACCGGGTCCTTGAGGGACAAGGTTCGAGCACTTCAAATCGAGTGTCCTGAACTCGTTAGTCATTATCGCCTCGTAGGCATATTTCAGCGGCTAAAATAAATAAAAACCAAAGGTCAGTGTTCCAGTATGATGAATGCGATAATAGGTACATACGTTGATGTAGGTGATCCAGCGCAAGGCACCAATCATGTACGGTTCGGGGATATTGTAACCGGTGTACAAGGTCAAAGCCAAGAGGGTAACACCAGCAGCTGATTGTGCAGGAGTCGGGTCGGTGAACCACGCGGCAACGGCACGGAAGTACGCCTTCATAACCAACGAGGTAATGACAATGAGCAGGAAGAAGATGCTGGTCTCAAGACGTGAGATGAGAAACTCGGACTACATCTGAGAGACACCCACAAGAATTGACCAGCGCTTGCTTGAAGCCCAACAACGAAGTACAACAGGATGGAATACACGGTGAGGGTCGCAAGGGTGATCGGGATATCGACGAGGGTCATGGCGGCGGCTTCGATGAATGGGTGGTACATTGCTGCCTTTTGATGACGCAGGATCAAGGGACGATGGGCGTACAAGGTGGGAATTTCAGCCATAGAACTCAGAGCAGCAAACAGAACGGCGCTGGAGAAGTATACGGGGTCAGGAGAGACAAACCAGAAATGAGAGGAGGGACCAACAAGTAGAGGACACCACCCCTCGAGAAGAAAGTCGCCGTCGTATCCTTAATCCGAAGAAACACAGTCCCAACCACGACAGCTTGGAACACAAACGCCATGATGTTGGCAATCTGACCAGCCGCGCTACCCTTCAGGATCTGGAGCCTTCTGACCATGACCGCCCTTGTTTGCATCGGGATCGAGATGACATAGGAGCTCTTCTTATTGGAGGTCGTAGCGTGTTCTGCCCGTGCACTGTCCCGGTAGGCCACTGCACGTTCCGGTTTGCCGACAAACTCTTTGAGGTAAGCGTCCATGTCTTCCTGGTTGATCTGCCAGATGTTCGATTCGCGGTAATACTCCACAAATTCATCCGCGGTCCTGGGTACACGGTTCTCATATCCTTCGCGAGCGACACGAGCGTTAGGATCTGTGACGGCGACGAGGAAGTCCGGAGTGGTTTGTCGATTGGCTGGTTGGTATCCCATGTCGATGAAGTATTGGCGAGCAAGTGAAATTGGACCGTAGTAGACCATTCGACCTTCGTAGATGACACAGACCTTGTCGAATAGGTCGTATACGTTCTCGGAAGCTTGGTAAACGGTCACAGCAGTTGTTGTTCTGGCAATGTCGGTGCCAATGCGAAGAGCCTGGACGAACTCGAGAGCGGTTGAGGAATCGAGACCTCGAGTTGAGCTATAAACCGCATCATGAACACGACCGTATGATTATTTGGAGAGGGTTAGTACGTACTTGTCCCAGCAGTTGATCAGACTTCGACACGCCAAAGCCTCAGAGATGGACACTCGCTTCTTCTCACCACCAGAAATACCACGAATCCTAGCATCTCCAACGAGGGTCTTCCTCACGTTGCGGAGACCGAAGACAGTGGTGAGGACATCAGTGACTTCTTCGATAACCTCGTCCCTGGTTTGGTGATCCGCTCGGGCATGTGGAGTACGAGTCCTGGCGGCAAATCGAATCGTTTCCTCAACGGTCAGGGTAGGGAAATGAACGTCGTCTTCGGGTGAGTATTGAACGTCGCCGCGATAATGAGTAGCGATCTCTTTTGGAGTCAGAGAATCGTAGTGAACATCACCCTGGACGTCGTGGTAGGTATCGCGCTGGTTTGCGAGTATCTTGAGGAACGTTGTGCATCCAGATCCTGGGCTGCCCAACACGACTAGGGAGATGTGAGTGTGTATAAGCGTATGGCGTTAGGGATCGTGCGATCAGCGAATAAACTCACGGAGCATCTCCCCGGGTTTCACCACGCCATTGAAGTCGTGAAGGATTGTTCTCGTGGACTGGCGTAGTACATTTCTGCATTCCCCCAAAATGACCTTGGGGTTGAACATTGATCCAACCGTCGCTTGGTGAGATGCGGTGGCGCCGACGCCAATGACGCGAAGATTCTTGAAGTATACACCGAGTTCCCTACTCTTGATATCGGAATCATGCTGCCTATCAGTTTCGCGGGGTACAGTCAATGATCAGGCATTCGACGAAACGCCGGAGCGTAGAAAATGAAATGTGATCATACTTTGCAAGAGCGGCGCGGAGGGTTTTCTCCAATGAGAAAGGTTCATCGACTGCCAAGGTCCTGTCCGAATGGACGCTCCTCAACTTGGCCTGTGCGGAGTGCCGGCTGAGAGTCCGAGAGAGTTCTCGGACGCCCTCCGGATCGAAATGATCGAGGCTCACTCGAGAAGCCGACTTTGGGATGTTATCTTGTCCCGTCATGGTGGGTCAAACCAGATACAGACAAGAGGAAGGTGGGCTGCTGAGCATTTTTCTTCCAGGGCGGAAATATTTAAGTAATTCTTGTCGGTTCCCCGGCTCGCGTCATCCCGCGGTGGTGCTGGGGGTATAGATGAGCGATGTGTCAACGGTTTTGAGTAAGTAACCGGCTCCGCGTCGAGCCGCGATCTAACGGTGAAACTCTCTCCACCAATGAGCGGTGAGCATGCTTGACCACAAAAGGGATAAGCAAGACACCAGGATGCCGTCTGCTTGAGGTTGACGCAATCCCTACGGCGCCCAGAGGCTGATCCTAAGGCTTGCTTACTGTCAACTACAAATCGTGTGTGCAGCCAAAAAATCAGACGACTTTCGACCACGAGCGCTTCGCTTCGTGACCAAAGAAATCCCATGAAGGTTTCTCTGGGTTCTGCGTGCGAGTCGGTTTGGTGACCGACTCCGGGTAACGATATGAGTCCAAATCGGCGTATCCATCGGCAGAACAGAAATGGTGTATACGTTACAGAGCATTCCGGTGTTTATCGCAGGTCTCAATGGACCGGAGTTTGTGCTGGGTTGCCATGACCCATGGTTTCGCATCTCCCTCTCTCTCTCTCTCCCACGCATACGCAACATCGCCTGAAACCGACTAAACACGCTCATTCAATCTGAATTCAATCCCTTGGCACAATCTCGTGGATCCTAGGTTTCCTTTCCATTTTGAGGGAACGTGGGAGTCCAGCCGATATTGATCGCTTTGAAGGAAAACCGTGGCGCGATTACTGGGCGTCGATGACCAAGAGCCCCAGTCCTGCGAGCTACGATGACAGCACTTACTCAGCGATCCGACCCGGTCTTTCGGCGTATTATTTTGTGAGTATTTGTTACTATCGCACATCGCGAGATTATCTCCTAGATTACCCTGTTTTCTAGCGCGGCCTATACGTTCAACTCAAAGACGCCACATGTTGTGACCCACGCGTACAACCCAACTATTTCTAGAAACCTCCCGGCGCTGTTATCGTGTACGTATATCACGGAGATCTCATATCCGGCCGGGATGTTTACCCAACCCCTTCTTACTACCCCCCTCCGGATGACCAATAAATACCGTACAACCCAAATCGAACCATAAGGATGCCTCTCCTATCCTATTGAATCACGGTAGCCGCTTTCTTCTCATTCTCACCTAATCGTCCACCACTGGGCCATCCCGAAACCAAGACCGATCGTGTCCAGCCACAAACCCAAACGTTTCATAGCGTTTCAGAGTCGCGCACACAGGTTGCGGACCGAATAATTCTCCTGAAGCGCTGGCCAAGCCATCGTCCCATTGGAAAAGTATCGTCGTGGCGACGCACTGTCTGTTCACCATTGGTGGTCCTCGAGAATAGGCTGGAATGATACCTACAAAAGGCTTCTTGTCCTCCTCCCTACGGAGTTCTGTTCAACAAGGGCAAACCGTTACGCCTACCAATCAAGAAGACCTCAGGTGGTGACGAGATGATGGGCAGATTTTTCACCTTCCCCAAGGACAATCCCTTTGCCCGCTACGTCCACAGCGTTCCGCCTGACTGATAATACAGCACCTTCCCTTACTCTTCGAATTCTCAATTGGTGAGGAACTCCAGTTCTCCGGTTGAGGTAAATCCCCGAAGAGTATCTATCTTCTCTACGAACTCCCAGTTTCTAGAACTTGAGCCGGAATTCGTGATTCATTTCAGCGTTGTGACGCTTCCTCCACGCCTAAGCCTGGAGGCTCGTGTGTTTGATCGTCTCTCGACGATCCTTCGTTGATCACGCTTTATTAATTGTACCCTCACCCTCGGTATATACTTGACCTGTACTCACAGGTCATGCATTCAAAGCGTAGTTCAACGCATTCTATGGACAGGTTCTCCCCTCTCAACGTCTCTACTGTATTGAATGTCTCTCTAATTGATTCTGTTTCGTTTCTTTTTCATTTTTTCAAGCCTCTCTTCGCACCTGGTTCCATACGACACACCACCGGAACCGCTCGTAACCCTGATCGCGGTGTCGACCTCTTCGTTGGCGATCATAAAGCGTTCCAATTCCTTCAATCTAGCCATGACAACCCCGACCCCAACCGGGTGAAGGTAGGGGCTATCCCGGTAGGTCTATACAGTGCAGTGAACACCAGAAGAGAGAAATGGGGGATGACCCGGAATACTGTACAGCCGAGAAGAAGATTCAATCGTGAAATGGGGGAAGAGAGTACGCTCGATGGACTGGAGCAGTGGTTGGAATGAATAATAAGAGCCGGTATGAAAGTGGCCCTGGAGTCCGATAACAATACAAATACCTATACAATTAAGCCTTACAGTATTTTCTCTATCCCTCCAGCTCCGCCTTCGTCACTCAACATCCGCCTCTTCCATCTTAACCCAAACCCCACCCTTAGCATAAAGCGTAATATGTGACTTGACCCAAACTTTCTCGATCCCTTTCCTACCGTTCACCGTCGCCCATGCGACCGGCGGCTTAGCTTCCGGGTTCGAATCCATGTCCAATCTGATCGACTTGAACGCTTGCACCATCCTCGCTATTATGGTAGAGGCTTCGCTATAGGCGAACTGTTGGCCGAGACAGATACGAGGACCGGCGTTAAAGGGAAGGAAAATGAAAGGGTTGGGAACGAGGTATTCCTTAACTCGGTCATCGAGGAAGCGGTCCGGGTCGAACTCGAGCGCTGCGGGTGGGGTATTAAGCTTTAAGGATCGATTTGGTTTGATGATTGTATGAGACCAATGTACCTGTGGGTCCCCAGAGATCGACCCTCCGGTGCATCAACCAAGGCGAGTAGTTGATCTGCGTGTTAGGCGGGACGTAGATTGGTTTTCCTCCATCAAGGGCCGGCCAAAGCGCTCCTTGCTTCGAACACCTGACGTTCGAAGGGCTACAAATAGTCTTCGTTCAGCCCCTGCCTTAGATCCACGCAACGCCGGAAACTTACACATTTGGGTACAACCGCAACGTCTCTGAAACCACCGTGAGTGGGAGGGAACCACCCCAGCAAGGGAAAGACTCACCATTCAGGACTGCTCGGAGATACTTCATCTCCCTCAAAGTTTCGGGGTTCACCTTCCCGTTAGGACCGAGTGCTTCCATCACCTCGTTTCTAAGACGATCGAAGACATCGGGGTGGTCAGCAAGCATTGTCACTGCGAACGTTGTTAAGCCAGCGGTCTACGGAGTGTCATCGGTCAGCTCTCCGTCAACCTGTTTCCTGCTAGACCTACCGTATCGCGACCGGCTAACATAATGTTGAAGGTCTCGTCTCTGATGATCTCAAAATCTGCAAAGCGTCAACACCCGACGGGTTATGATACAGTAACAACGACTTCTCGTACCATCTGTTTGCTGGACAAGATGATCAAGCAGCGTACCATCGTCACGGTTGACTTCATACATTCCCTTTGCAGCTTTTTTCTTCTCCAACGCAGCATGGATGAGTGGATCCATGAACTCCCATGTGATCCTCTTGTTCTTTGTAACAACATCCTCCCAAAAATCGACCAATGGCCACAACTTGCCGTAGAATCCTCGAGGAAATGTATGTTCCTGAGCCCGACTGAACGCGAAGGCGAACTGGTCCGAAGGGTGCGTGCGGGGGGAGGATCTATTGTGTGTCGATGGGTAGGGTAAACCACCTGAAAGCGTCTTCACGTCTTGTCCGAACAGAAACTCTGTCGCTGTGTCCATTGTGAATCGGGACAAGACATCTTGAACGTCGACGGCGATGTCTTCCTTGAAACGCTCCTTCATCTTTGTGATAACTTGGTCTGCGTGACGGTCGAAGAGCTCAAAGTCACTGATCCGATCCTTGCTGAAGAACGGTCGGGTCATGGACCTGTGGAACCTAGGTGAAACATTAGCAAACGCCGTATGCGTCGTTTCATCTTGCCTGCTCACTTCCATCGCTCTCCTATGCAAAGATCAGAAACGCTCGGAGAAGGGAAATAGGAAACGAACCATCGGAATTGAAAACCCCGGTACCGAACAGAGGCTGCAAAGTGTCTCGCAATACTTCTCCTTTCTCGTACTCTTCAAAATGCGTCGAAAGCACCATCTATCGAGGCACGGCGAGGTGAGCGTCACGCCGAATCATCTCGACTTTCCTCAGCGTTACCTTGATATACTGCGGTTCCGTCGTTATGATCTACGATCGCGATCAGCCTCGTCAACTGAATAGGGGTTGAAGCAGACTCACACGAGTTGTCCATAATGTATGCATATCGATCGTTTGACCACCTTCGGCCAACCAGTCGGCCATAAAATCGCCTGGCATTGCATCATGAGACTCTCATACATAGTGCACCCAGGTTATCAGACTCACCGAGGTAACCTGACTCGAAAACTTTGATCATTGTGGTGATCAAGTCGATCCCTCCAGGCCATTTGGAGGGAACCTGAGGGGGTAACCTTGCGCCGAGGGACTCAGCCTTTCGCTTGTCCTTCCAGTACTGAAGCTCTGATTGTGCGTAGAGAATCACTGGGAGCGTTACGATTGAAGACGAAACGATCGCCCATAGGGGGAAATCTATGCCCAGCATCTGTCCTCCAAGGTGAATGCCGCCGACGAAAGCAGCATAACCGACAGTCTTCACACTGAACAGCTGGCGAAGGACAAAGGATGGTCCCGGAGGGAGTTCGAAACGAGAGGGCTTCATGGTTTGAGGGTAAGGTAAGGCCTCCGGAATTCTCCCCTTATATAGAACGGGTCCAATTGGATCTTTGAGCAACCGTCATGGGGTCACAAGGAGCGGCCACCAACGAATGAGAGGCGCAGTAGATGCAATTACGCTAATCTGATTGGCATCTCATGGCACCTGACGTGAAGACGCGGCTGCGATGATGGAATCAATTATTTTTTTTTCAGATGCAATCCTTGACTGAATACGGCTGACATGTGGAGATTGACAAATCACAGGTCGTGGCTTGTGTTTGAGTCACCATGTAAGCTGGGCGATGAGATAGAAACAGTGTACTCGGTGCATGAATGCCTGGGGAACCGACCAGCAAGGTATCATCCCCATTGATTCGGATGTCAAACTGTACACGCACCCAGCTGTTCCTTCTCCGTCGCCCGTGGGGGAATTGCTGGTCATTCAAATATTTATCTCCTGGATGCATCAAAGCGCACGGTCGGGGTTCGGACTAAACCGGAACTTTCACATGATTGACATTTACTTACAAGAAACCGTTTAGTCACAAAGCCTAGGATTGACACGTTTACGAAGGGATGTGGGATACAACGAGTCAAGGTTGTCAGACCCACTCAACCCTTGCCGATACCTCCGCCAAATTTGCTCATCCCGCAGTCGGCATTCTGCGATCAGGCACATCACCGTGATCGCCGCGAAAATACAAACGCCAGACCATTCGTCTGGGGATGGAACTGACTATGAACGGAGGACGCACGATGATGGGTTCACCCTCCGCTGAGGCACCCTCGAACTCTATCCGAGTAACCACAACCTAGCCCTCACAAGGCTCACCTACAGTGGAGTAGTCCGTTTCACTGCCGTGATTTGTTCAACTAACCGGGTCCTCGATATGCTGACCGCGATCTGCGCCTCGATTGGAGCTCTCAATCTCACGAAGAATATCACCAACATCATCCCGGCAAAGGCGGTTTCCGATTCGCTCAGAACGACCTCCGTTATGTCAATCAACGGAGTGCATTTCGTCCAACTTGGGCTGGCCTGTATCGATTTGTGCGGCTCTTCCTCACCCTGGTATGACCGGGGGGCAGTCGGGTAGCCCCAGTCAGGCGGTTGCCACGGAGGCGATGTTCGTACTGAACATGACTTAGGTTCGTCAGACCCCCTCTACTGTCTTCTGAACGTACCCCTATTCTAGGACTCTCGCGAGATTTAGAATTTGGTTACCAACCACAATGATAGAAGGGCGCCCTTTCCTGCCTCCCATACGAAGGATAGCGAGAAGATGATAGCCGGTTGTAGATAGAACTTCACCAGGACCCTTCAAGTCTTCGACCCAGGCCATATCATTGCTTCGTTTGCACGCTTTCAACTGGTCCTTTCAAGGTCATCTGTGATCAGACACCCATCTCGTGGTGTGGGGGTATCCTCCGACATGTGACAAGCTCGGATAAGGGGCGGGATATTATAGGAAGATCCACATCCGTGAGTGATAATTTTACCATGCTCAGACTCCGCCGGGTTACAATAGTCATTAACGTCCTGGTCATTCAGCTGGCTTACATCTACATGCAGTTCTGCTGAGAGCCCTCACCCCCGCACCCTAGGATCTGTTTCGCACGAGAGGAATTAATGGAGTACCTCATTACTCCCGCTGGCAACTTCATGCCCGCTGCCCTCACCGGTGTTGGCAAGGTAGAGAGAAGCTATGTCGCATTGTGGATCTACCACTTTACCAAGTGAAGGGTTGGGACTAGCCGCAGATTCCTGAGCTGTAATGTGTTTTATTTCCCTCCTCTCGTTTGTCAGTCGGGTCTGTTGCTATTGATGTCAGTCTGAAATCATAGGTCTCGTTCCATTCTTGCCATTCTTCTCGTCGCAGAAAATCTTACTCGTCCCCGACCACAGGAGACGGTCCTTGACTGGTGACCCCAGGTAGATCCTCGACAACCACCGACACTGAACTGGAAACGTCGTCTAGCCCTCAACTCCCAACGCTTCACGCTACACCTTCACCATTCTTTTGCATCGATGCCAGAATGTAAGACACATACACGTACACATGATATACACGGACTAGAACCTAAAGCTCTACCTCTTCGCAATTGCCTATCCGACTAAAATTCGGTAAAAGATCAACCAAGTAGCCACTCGGAGCTAGGCTGGTGGCCATTTTCCTCGAAGCAACCTGGAATGTCAAAGCATCGCTATCTTCCTTTCGCGTATAAGGGCGAACCCCGCAGAGTATGTCATCCAGCCATTGCCACAGCTCGGGCTGTGCAGGGGAATGCGTATCGAAATCGAGAAAAGAAAAGTTACTCGCGAGAAATCGTATTCTCGAAAGTTCTTGGGGATTCTGGAGGGTGGATAGTAATGCCACCAGGTTACTGATCGTAGAGGTTTCGTCCAAGGTCCCCTCCAATGTGATGGTTCGAAGCTTGGAGCATGGGCCGATATCGAGACAGAAAAATGGCGATGCTTCACGATCAATGTATTCAGCTTCAAGCAGCATCAGAGCGGTGGATTTACATACGCCAATCTTCCCTGGTCTTGACCTCGATGAATTGCAAAGACTTCGCGCACGCTTTTATCAACTCGTTCTCCGACTGATCCGCAGTCGATTCGAGGCGTAACGCACGTAACGGACGAAGAACGCGCCCAACAACCTCGTTGATACCACCATTCCCGTCAGGCAACCGTCGAGGAATTCCCGCCCTGATATCCTCAATCGATTCCAAAATCCCTTTCACACGACAATCATCCACAGCCATCTCCCGTAGGTCCTGGTGTTCTCGAAGCTTCACGAGCGCGATTGGATCGAAGAGACACCCTTCGAAATGTGCACACCGCACGTTCGGAAGAAAAGATCCAAACATCGACGGGAATCCAGCGAGGATCGGTGCAGAGACGAATTTGACCCGAATGAGAGGTGAGGAGGCGAAACGGAGGATGATGGACCGAATTTCCTCTAGGTTGCGTGGGCGGCAGATATATAGAAATCGTGTGTGTCTGAGGAGGATATCCGGGCATCGGGCGAAGGTTCGAAGGAAGGAGGGTGCCGCGATGATTTTGCAGTGGGAGAAGAGATAAAATCGAACGCGGTGATTGCATGCTTTGGAGACCAGAGCCCATGAATTGAGGACACTCTTGTCGAGGTCCCACCGGTAGAAGATTGGATCATGGTTCTCCGGTCGGTCAAGCGGTACGCCAAAGTAATCGATAACCGCGTCGACTATCTCTTGAGGAACGTGCATCGTAGGTCGGGGAGTTCCGAACACGTCGCTGCACACAATACGGTCATCCGCATCACCGTTCAATGCGGGCGGTCCGCCCAATGAGCAAACCAATATCCTGGGGCTTTGCATGGTTACCGTAACGGTGAACCAATAATGGATGATACATTTCGGTGGTTACAAACAAACAGCGTCCGTTAGATGAAAGTACACATAAGAGGTATCCTGGAATGAATTATTAATGGTATCAAAGCGACGTAGGGTCGGGCGCATCTGGTTTGAACCGAAGTCGGGCAAGAAGCAGCGAATGCCACGGACTGCAAAACGTTTCCGAGACCTTCGCTTTATAGGAGAATGGGATTGTGGATTCCTCTCGATAATTGGGACCGCGGAGCACCGATGGTGTGGTGTCCGTTGACACGGCGAACTTCCCCCAAGGCTGACCGTTTCGAGGCGAAGCGAACACTTCGAAGTGAGCCTAATTTTAGGGAGCTTGAGTATCTTCACAAGAGTCTCCATGAACTCTCACGTACCTGGCCGTCGGGATGATGGTGACTGACGAGTAAAGCGTAGTCAGGCGCACTGAGCGTTCCGATGACTGTCAAGGGAGGGGTAAGAACCTCTGTACGGGTTGGAGGCGATTTATCGTACCCAGGAAGATGTCCTCTTTGGTGATCGGATGACTGTCCACATAAGACCTCAAGATTTCATCCACATTGGCCTTGAACCACTTCTTAGGCGCAGAGAGGTCCTCGATGTACCTGTACATCGTCGACTCAACGCAAAGGAACGCGATCTTGTGGTTTGCCTTTATACCAAACGAATATCGTCGGTTGATGTTGTTCCTGCATCCAACTGTGAGATTCGTCCAATCTTAACAGGGGGATTTACACACGGGTCTAACTTCGAGGATAACCAGCTTTGAAGGACATCCAGGCCCCTCTGTGCGCGGTTTCGTTTATCTTGCCGCTGATTCCCTTGGCTGATCTTGCCATAACCGTAGAGATTCGCCATACCCTTGAGCACCCCATTCGAGGTTTGCGGTGGGTCAAACGCGTTGAACAGGGTAACGAACTCCCCCTCTGGTTTGCGCAAGTATCCAACGGAACCAATTGCGACGGTGGATGGGGTCCACAACGGCAACGTTACTGTGCAGTCGTCAGATAGTCAGGGTGTCAGTGTCACATTAGGATGAGAAGAAACTTACGTGATGGGTGGAACTCATGTTGAAGTAGCATCCTGTAACGTCGTTCATCTTTGATATTCGCGAGTGTTTCGTCGAGAGGTGGGGGTGAATCTATTCTGATGTGGGTATATTCCTCTCCATCAATACCTGAGTCGAGTAGCGACGAGCCAGTGCCCACAGAAGGACTTTCCGGATCGCTCTCGTGACTGCCACCAACGCTTGGACGGTTCCGCCACTTAGAGAGATCACTATGAGGTAGTTTGTGGTGCTCTGTCTCGGGTTCTTGCTCATCTTCTCCGTCAACTGGTAGGGTGTTAGAGTCAGCCGCATAGGACGGAGTAAATTTATGCTCACAAGGGGGTATGATGGGCAAGACAGAGATCGGGCGCATATCAGGGGACATCTTCGGCGGTATGCGTGGCGTCCTCTCTAGGTCTGGGGATGTGTGTTGCAAGAGTACGTTGTACTTCCTCCCGATGGCCTCGATACCAGCAACGACCTTTGGAAACTCGGGGCGGGAAGCAGGTTGCAGTTTCCAACACAATCCAATGATTTGGGCGAGGTCTTTCGTCCACGAATGATGGTTGGGGATATCCGGCCTTCGGTTCTCCTCTATGGGTCACAGGTGATCAAAGGTTAGTGAGTGTTGGGAGTCAGACTAAAGCAAACGCACTCAGAACAAGGTACCGGACAGTCTCGTCGTCAAACGATGGCCAAGGCAAGCCACCCTTGTTGAGAATCTCAACGCAACAAATCGCGAACGCATAGACATCCATGGGCGCGAGGAACTTGCTGTTTCCTCCTGCCATCAGCTCTGGTGCCTGCCATCTGAGCGTTCCATCTGAGCATGGATAATGAGGATCAGGGTTTGGTACATCCACGATTGCAAACATACGAGGAGGTGTTTTTCCACTAATGCGCCACACCTCAGATTTCATTTCGCTTTGACCGAAATCAGAGATGACACAACGGACTTCGTTATCGACAAGAACGTTTGTAGCCTATGGGTGGCGTTAATCCAGTCGACGAAGGTTCAAGCGAACCATCTTACCTTGAGATCACCGTGTAACACTTCTCTTTCGTGCAAGTACGCCATTCCCAACCCCACCTCGTAAATCATCTTCAGGAGGTTGACCGGAGAGTGGGGCTCCACGGTTTTGAGGTACTTGACCAAACTGCCGTATTTCATGTACGGGCTCACAAAGAACCAAGGAGGCCCTCCAGTAGTCGACGAAGCTCCGAAAAGCTCGAGAACGTTCGGATGTGAAAGAGTCTTCCAAATCTTTACCTCGTGGACGAAGAGTTTCCGTGGAGTCGTTGGAGCTAGTACCTTGATCGCAACAGCCATCCCTCTCCACGTCCCCTTGTATACGTCCGAAAAAGAGCCAATCCCAATCTTTTCTTCACGGTCGACCTCCCATTTCGTGATGGTCCAAGAAGGTAGGGAGAGCTCAGCACCCTTACTCATCCTCGTCAATGCATCAATCCCGCTCTCCAAGAACTCTCGATCGAGGGTATCTCTAGAAGTTCGAGCTTTGGCGCTGGCCACACTATCTGAACGAAGCTTGCTGCGAGAACCTTCAGAAGTCGAAGGGCTGCTCAATCCTTCAGGGTCGAGAGGTTCGGCTTCCTCAGAAAGGATCTCGACATCCTCAATCAATGTTTCAGAGGTTCGCTCCATCTCAACCTGCCTCTCGAGCGCGCGTTGGAGTGTCTTGATAGCCTCTGGCATTTCATGGCGGCCGACTTGGAGGATGTCGATAATTTCGGCATCGCTACCGGTCTGCAACGCGGCTTGCATGAACTGCCTTAGATCCTCCATATCGTGAGTGAAGTCCTGTTCGTTTTGGCGCTCTTGACAGGTTCGGAGGAGAGCCACGACTTCATCGGGGTTGAGAGAGGATATGCGGCCTTTAAACGTGAGCTTTCCGTCCGTGACTTGGGGGCTGACGGGTGAGATGACCGGGGATGTAGCAGATTCAATTGTCGTGACGTGTGGTTGGATTGTTCCCTTCACCGAGGAGATAAGGGCCTCTATTTCCGCTTGTCGTTGTCTGTCAGAGTCCTGGATCTGACGCAGGATACGGATTTGGATGGAAAGCTGTACCAAAGAAAGCAACTCTCAGGATGGAGCCGAAGAAGGGATAGGACACCTACGCTGAACATATTGAGGGCATTGCTTAATTCGGCATCGCACACTTGAATGGCTCGAAGGATGTCACTGCGTTTCAGATACCGTTTGATGAAAGGGCGGTTGACTTGTTTCTGCATCAGAGCATGGACGCGAGCAAATGCCCTGTTTGACAAATTATGAATGACGCGTCACATATTCGAGGCATGCAAACGCACTCGACTAATTTTATGATCGGCTCTTGTAACTCGGTGCCAACGTAGTTTCCTGCTTCTTGAACTTCTTCACGAATAGATAGCAAGATATCTGCGCACCGCTCCGTCAGACGAAGGGATGCTAAACGGTTTGTCTATGGAATCGGAGGTAAGTGAACAAATAATAGGAAGAGGAAGGAAGATTTACATCGACTTGTTGTAGGGTATCCCATATCTGAAGGAGCTTGCGCGCAGCAGGCTCCAACCCTGGTACAGGGACGAAACCGAGGAAATCGACACCGATTTGCAAAAGTTCGTGGGTCACATCAGCCGTTGTACCCAGTACTGAAACCGCAGCAGATGCAACTCGCTAAAACGAATAAATTAAGGGAAAAATATCACAACAAACGTAGCCACGTACCTGGCGGGTGATTGCCCACCGTTCTGACTGTTCCGGAGGGATGGTTTTCTTCCGCTTGGGGTGGTCGTACCATGGCCGAACGTGAAGCTCACGAATACCCCACCAACTATCACTTGGATTGGGGGTGTGAGAATCGCTCCTCCTGGGAAGTGACCCTGCATGTTCACGGTGCGGTGAAGGGGATCGACCGCGTTGGAGAGAATTGGCCGCGACGATTCGTGAGAGTGCATCTACCCGAGACGGGGATGGACTGCGGGTAGTAGATCCGGTAGAATCGACACGCAAACGGTATTCGATGCCCCCGGTCTCCGAGGAAGAGGACAGAGGGGTGGTCCGTTTTGGGGACACTGACTGGTTCAAAGGAGATGATATCTTGACGGTTGTCGGCGACTCCGAGGACGAGTGATGAGGTAACGGGGGGAGTGGTGAAGATTTGACCTTTGGGGAACTCTTGGGAGATGGAGTGGGGCTTTTCGACGGGGATGAGGACATGATCGACAGCTAAACGAGTGGTTTGAGCGGGCGGGGGACGAGGTATGGAACAAAAACACGCCCTTGGATTTTGTGTCTCCGCTGTACGAGGATTAACAAACAAATGGGGTAGTAGGGAGACTCAGTAAGGTCTGGGAGTCAAGATCGCACGGTTCCGTTCGGGGCGTGTACAGTTCGGTTATCCAACAGATTTGTTGACTCTGGGGGAAAAGTGGTATAAAGTGGGATTGAAGGCGTGAACACCCGATGAAGAGCAGATCTGAATGGTCGATCATATACATCTGAGGTTACGCAAGGGTTTCAGTAGACGACATGAAACCACGTACCACACGCGCAGGTGTATGGGTTTCGAGATTTGGATCTAGCGTCAGCCTCTGACTCAACTTCTACGTGTCCGGGCTTCTACGTGTCCAGATTTCCCAGTATTGTCTGTAGCGGAAAAGCCACGGAGTTGGGAGGAGAGGATCGAATCTGAAGTCCGGAAAAACGAGGGCGAAACCGACAAGAGGGTGGTGCTGAAAGTCGTGCGCTGGGGTGCGCAGACAGGGGCGGGCTGTGGATACGGGAGATGAAAAGTGGTTTGGAGGGATTGGTAAATAAACCCGTCCGGGATACCGACATCACATTCTCGGCAAGTGCCAGTGATTTCCTCCTCCCCACAAAATTAGAATCCCTCATCGTGGCAGGAATCATTTCTCCTCAAGGTGATCGACGAGATTTGCCTCCGTTTCGCTGCTGAACCGATCCATTCTGATGAGCGCTGGCTCGCTTTCGCCGTCATCTCGAATACCACGCACACAGTCCTCTTTCCTCAACCCCACATAGGATCAACCGTCTCACGTTGCGTCTCACTCAGTAGCGGTGACGATGGAACAGAGCCCGCGAACTTCGGATCAATCGACAATGGCGGGCATTCGGTTTACACCAAAAGCACAGCCAAACCAGGGCGGGGGCTTCGTTAGTGCCTTTGCTTTCGCCTAAATCGCTGAAAACGATTGTAAGGAACCCAGGGTCTTGCGGAAGCCATTGATAGATAATACCTCGGTCAACCGTGTTGAACAGAATTCCAGCACTGTCAAGACACCTCAGGAATCCAGTGTCCAGGATATCGATGAATGCAACGTTGTCAAGCTACAAACCGGCCCAAAGGGGAAACATCGGGGAGCATGGGAAGCCTCATTCTTTTCTCAACTTTCAATCTCCGCTTCGAGTTCGACGCCACTGCGGTCCCCTACTGAGCCAGATGTCCACTACCTGGATTATTGCTACACAGTCGACCCGGTTCTCTCGACCCAATATGAACGTTGCGATGTCACAACCCCCCAAGGGCCAACAGAGAGTCTAGCGTCTTTCTACCCACACAAGCCCTGCTTCTCATTCGAAATAGTACAGGTGCAGTGGTAGCGATTGAGCTGCAGGGGAAACTAACGTGCGCTCAAGCAATGGCTGGGATTTATCTCATCATCATGCGCGACACATGGCGCATGATGCATGATGCCTCGCCTAATGCGATTTCTCCCGTTCCAACGGTTACCAACGCCGGAAATCCCCCTTCTCATTCCAGGACAAACGCGGCTGGCTGTTTCCCATCGCTTGCGCCCACGCCATTATTTGCATTTGCCGGGTTTAGGATGTGAATGGTAAAGTGACCTCACCCAACTCACATCGTGGTACAAGTCATTTTCTCAAGACGATCGAAGAGATCTACGGCCAGCATACAACGAGCAACTATCCATAAGACCTTCGCTTGCGGAAAATGGTTATATTCGAGCGAATTCGGGATATGCGCAATACTGGTACCCTCCGATGAGTTCGCGCGGTTAGTCAAGGGCTGAGAAGGGAGTCTCGTTGATCAGTAGTAGGCTGACATTCTCATCTTGTGGCAATATAGACCTGTGCTATCGCGGTAGTGGAAATCGAGCCCAGCTCTTGGGTTTAGCTTGTGAAGAAAAGGTATCAACACTGTCGACAACACCCAGAACCGGACGCCGATATCTTGTCTGTGGCGTGTAGTGGGGTATTCGCCCTTCGGCCATAGATCCTTGGCCAGTCAAATCAAGCCAAGGCATGGTATTCCAGAGGGGGGCATCCGTCTGTACTCCCATAAGTTCTTTGGGGAGGTGAGTGAACCGCATTCTAACTCCATCCTGCTTGTGTTCAACTAGTTACGGCATGTATAGTGGTCTGAATACAATTCCAACATTGCTGAAGGGCTTTCGAATATCGCAGGGCGGAAGGTTATTTCCGCCGCACAATTGTGTCTAGCTCTGGTCGCAAATTTGGGTGAAAGCATCGTCCTAAGGTACGGAACTGAATGTTAGCGTCGGCTAACTACCTCTTTCTTTCTTTTCCCTTCCTCTTTTTGGTAAAAAAAAAGCGCCGAATACAGGAGTGGGAGAGTTCGAAGATCGATGGTGGTTGAGAACTCGATACAATATCATCAGACCGTTGAGGCACAGCTTTAGAGCCAAGCCCGGCCGCTCTGACCTCTTCATTTTCCCGGTGGCTGGTGCTTTCAATGCACCGTTCCCACTCGGTATCCTTGGTCCGCGGATATGAACGTGGATTTGAGGATAAATGAATCCACAATTCGGTTGTGGCTTTTGACATGTCTGAATAGGTATATCTCATTCCACGCATATTCTGCCTACTGCTTTCAGATGCATGTGTTTTTGTGTAGCATACGTGCAGAATTCCGTTCCGTGAGAGCTGTTCATCCGAGCCATTGTTCTGTTCGTGTGAAATCCTCGGGATTTACGAAGGTGACGCGAGAGATGTGACAAGTGGGCCGCCAAGCCAGGCCCACCCTCTCCCTACGGAAGGAGCAGTGGCAAAAACAACAAACGGAGATGCATATCACTGACTAGAAAATTATAAGCGAGTACAAGTCCCGGCCGTTGGCCGTAGTCGGTCTCGAAACATTCCTCCCCTCTTCGATGACGTGCGGACGATCGACTTTCTTTCGCGACGGGTTCGGCGAGTGCGGTTATCCGTAATATCAGGCATGACGGCGACCTCAGCAATCGAAATCGAGCATCGAGGATTTCGGTTGTTTTTCGGAGCCACGTGGTGGGGCAACGCTTCGGCACGGGGTTATTCCGCTTACCATACCGGTTTGGGGCGTAGGAGTTCGCACCCCACCGGTGGTTTTTTTTTCGAGGATTTTGATTGTAGGGGCGGCTTTAGCACTTGAGACAGAGACGAAGCTCCGGGTGAAACCTCGACACGGGAGGGCTTGTCGGGCAATAAGGCAGTCAAAGATTTCATTTGCAAGGATGCGAGCGATCCGGGTCGGTGGCCGGATGCTTACGATATCCATTTCCCTTGTTAGTCTCCATGTGCACGCGTTGGGATGAAACCATGATCCCAAGGGTTTCTATGTACGGATTCCTGTCTATACTGCCAGATCCACAGAGCAGGAACAATGATCAGATACATCGAGCGGCTGGCACGCCCACGCGATAGCGCACTCCACAGTCATCCATGTGCATGAGTGGGGGTGTGTGACTTACGAAAATTGTGTAGAGCGCACTGAGAGCGTGGAGATCGCAGCTACCTTCACAGGGCGTAAAAGAGATGACAAAGCTTAGTCAGGTCGTTCCCCACCTGACGAAGCAACGCAGATCTAAACAAGAAGGGGTCGAGAACCGCTCCCAAGGGAAGGGTGAAGAAGAGTCGCGCACAATTCAGTTGGCGCCAGTTATCGAATCAAAAAAACGCCGTACGTGCAAAGATAACTGATAATTGCTCTTTCACTTTGCTAATCCCCACAGCCACGAAAACGTGAAACCCACGAGGATTTGGTAAGTACCCATAGAACAGCAAGTGCGTGGTTGGATATGAGGAATACGCGCCCGATCTAGGGGCTTTTTCATTACCGCTCGAGCGCTATGAAGTAGTATGTCCGTAATTGAAGACATCGGCACGGCAGGTGTTGCGTACTAGATGAGCACGTTGGCTCGGGCTAGCTTGTAGACCGGTTTAATGAACTCTTTAGGTTTCCACTTACAGCCAGGGTTCCCTGCAGATGCGAAAATGAATCCGAAGCAGAAGCGATACCGTACTTCTGGGAGGGATGATTCTGCGCTTTACCCAACAGAGGAGTACGGAGCCACCACCTACAGACACAAAATGCATATTGAGGTTTCCACATCTCTCAGAGAAGGGACATTGTACTCAAGTGCTGACAAACCCCTGAGAGCAATGTTTATCTACAGCCTAGAGCTATCGAGGGCTGCGGTTTGATAAGGCAGACGCGTATTGCGATCCGGGTGGGGGACGACTAGGCCAAGAATAGAGAGGAGGACGTGCAACAACGGGTGACCAACGAACGACAAACAGGGTGTGGAGCAACACCGGACACATAGGCAAGAACGGAGGGAGAAGTCAATATATCCCGCACAAGTTGCGAGAATAGACAAGGAATACCCTCAGAATTGGCACAACGGGCACGCAACTCCGATGCATTGGTGGATGGGTCAAGATCCCGAAGCTCCCGAGAGGACCCTCTACGTTATCGCTCCTCCCCTTCCACGCGGGAGGAGTAGAGACAGAAAAGATCGATGTTAATTTGGTCTTCGTTAGCGAAAAGACTAAAGGGTGCGCGGTTGACCTTCTCTTGAGAAGCATTCTCACCCCGCATTGAAGGAGAGACAGAAAAATCGAAGTATTCGTCATATATTTGCTCCATTCACTGTTCCGGACGGTGATACTTTGTCATGGACGTGTACAAAACGATAAGGATGAAGACACCGAAGTGACCCATATTAAATCGAAAAAAAAAGCCGTGACGTACGGAGAATCGATACATAGTAAAAAATGATAGAACAAAAAATGTGCGTACGATTTACGCGAAAGGATCCGACGAGAAAGAGGGGAAGAAGCCTTCTTCCGTGCACATAGAAGAAACGACAGGGGCGGGGATGCTTATCAGCCTTGACATATCGATGTTTCAGGCCTGCGTTCATCCAATAGAAAGTAAATACCGGCGGTTCTAGGTGTCCGGTGCCTCACACCCTAGACGAGCCGTAACTCGTAAATTGTGAGCTTGGAATCACGTACCAAGAGGCTCGCGAAGAAGCCGGGGGCCAGGAGGTGGTTCCAGTTCCCTCCCAATGACGAGAGGAAAGAAACTCGGTACAACTTCCCAGCCGGTGACGGATCGATGATTTCTATTGCATCATATACCTGCACCGAGCAATAGACTCGAACAGTGTCCGGATTTCAAAAATGAAATGAGTGGCGATGGCAATATGGACTGATACAAGCGACATACACACGCTTTCGTTGTACGTCTATGGCTTTCTGGAGCCGGCGCACGAACAATTTTCGTCCATCCTGATTTCCTCCGATCGCTCGGACGGGAGAAGCCAACGGTGCGGCAAGCGTAGGGGAGGAGTAGCGCAACGCGTGTCAGACGAATCGAAGGCACGAAACGATGCGATCAAAGCCCGCTTACATTTGGATTGTAGATCGAAGAGAGAAGGGGAAAGGGATGCAGAAATCCGATCGAGCGTGGAATCGAGCGAGTGGCGGTATCACCCCGGAATTTATGCTTGCTTCGAATCTCTTCGGAGTCAACATTCTTTACCTTATTTCCTGAATTCGTCATCTTCTCAGAACGAGGATCGACGAAGAGTCCGTCCCACCCAATTCCCGTCTGCCCTCGTTATTGCATTCTCATCTGTACCCGACGGTCCCTGGTCGGTTACCGGTAGTCGGCATACCTATATATTCGCCTAGCAAATTCAGTATTGAATCACGGCCGCAATTAACATTCATACCCTTCACGCAAATTGTCCATTTCTGCGCCAGGGGATTAGAGGGGAGAGAGGACTTGAAATGTGCCGAACTCGAGGGGATGAGAAACAAGGGACTGAACCAGCAAGTTGAGACAATTACCCCGCTTAGCGATACGTTCGACGATCCCCGACATCCCCGCCAGGTACGCTAAGCGGAGAGACAATCCAAACGGGCAAGAATGGTGACCATGAGGTACACACACCAAACCATTCACACTCCATTACGGACCTACCAAAGACCTACTAGAAGTCCTGCGCCAGTCTCCGTCACCATTCACAAACCAAAATGAAAACCGCAGCATACAATGATAAGATTCATACTATACCAACTCCGCTCGCCACTCTAAACCCGACCGTCAATCAGCGATGAGAGCCGTCAATGAGAGCAGGACAGATCCTAGGGGAGACAATTCACAGATCACTAAGCATCTTGAATAGTGGCTCTTCCCGTCGCAATGATCCGAATATACACCTCCCCCTGCAACATTAAACGATGCGCGCAAAGCGGGAGCGATTCATCCAGTGGCCATGAAGCTGGAAGGATTTGCTTTTTTCCTCGCTCAGAAAGCTTCGAAAAATTGTATGATTTGTCAACGCCAACACATCGATGTGCCGCCCATCAAGCTTCAAGTTCTGAGCCAAGGCGCACACGATCGACATAATATAGCAGGGGCATGGAAAGAGTGTAAGGGTCAGCCGGTGACTCCAGGCCAAAGGCAGAAAGAGGGGGTGTGGCACACAGGAAAGCACCGCGTGATCTACGGCTAGATGACCCAGCCACTCCGGAGACGAGAGATGACACAAGAGTTGAGTGGGAGAGCGCATTCATTCCATCATCTGGTAAAAACAAGAGGCATTCATCGTTGAAGGTAATTGAAAAGATACGGGTGTAAACTCCCCCAAACTGTCAGTGAAGTGTGAGAGTGAGGTAGTACCAAGTGAAGCTACCGGTCTCAGCCCCAATCGGCCCTGGTAATGAGCAGACTGCACCTGTCCGAATTGGTTCATAGGAGAGGTTGACCAAATGATGTTGTTGATCAATGGCGGAGCAGAGAGCAAAAAGGGGTCCTAGGATAACATTGAAAGGTCAAAACCTCGACCATCAGAACCTGAACCTAGTCCCAAACCGAGTTTGTTCGAAATCAGAAGAGGGGAAAGGGGCACGACGCGAACAAGCGATTGACGCACACAGTGGCTGAGAAAATCAGCACCCGCATGGGTCTGTCGTAAGGCGAGAGAGAGAAAAGGGAAGATACATCACACGGCCTCTGTTGTCAAAGGTGGGAGACCCGATGGTGATGGATTGTGAAGGGTACTATAGTGGTATCCGACGGTCGAGTCGGTACCCTGCCGGCTTGATGTCTCAAGTCGTGAAACGACATCTTGAAGGCTACCAGCCCCGGAAAAGGAAGCAGGAATTCCCATCTAGGTCGAGCGGGTCGCGCGGAGTATGAGGCTCTGTTCCCCATGTCGTTCCCATGTGGTTGTCCTTGTCGATCGACGCCTAAACCGGAATTGAAGGCGGCCAGCTTTACTCTCTCGATTTGAACCTATCCAAGTGAACATCCGCATCACGTTTGAATCGAAGTGGCAAAATAAGGAAAGGAGGGAGGGAAAAGTCCCAATACTCACCATCAGACCAGCGGTGCCGCTGCCTATACATACCACAACCGTCACCCTTGATCCCCATGATGGCACACCCTGCAACACCGACTCGAGCGAGTAGACGTGAGGGATGAGAGGAAAACACCCTCCGCCGACGTCGGAGGCGGTATGGAAGCTCCGCCGCAAATACAAGTGGATGACTGTTCGATCTGTCCCGAAGGTGCACAGTGGAATGGATGGACGAGGAGGATTACTGAGGCGTAATTCTACAGGTGGAGCGGTAAGTTAGATAGAATGCCGGTGCGGGTGAACCATTGGGCCGGAAAGTGCGTGTGAATTATCCGCCGGACGGAGAAAAGTAGATATGCCGGTCGCGTGGAGGTGTAGAATTAGCCAAGACGTATGACAGAATGGTAGCGAGCCTGCTGGGTGTGGGGCAACACCGATGGTCAAGGGAGATCGAGCCTTTAAGATTTCGTACCGAAACTGATGATACATTACAAGGAACCTGTAATCCCGTCATGAGCTCGCGGGGTTTCATGCGCCTCGGGAAAGGGAAGTCGGGAACAACCAGGTGGATTCTGACTGAGCCCGAGACATATTCATCCTAGCTTGGGTACAGTATGTGCACCTACCGATTTTTGGGTCGAGAAATCGAGCAATAGAGGTGCCTAGAGACAGGTGAGAGGAGTTGAAAGGATGACAGAGAAAGAGAGAAGGAAGAGGGGGGGGAGGTCAGAGGTGGGTAACAACACTCCAAACCCCCTAAGATTCCCCCACGACAATCTACACACTCCTGGCGACTCGCCCGGCCGTCCAACTACCGAATAACCTTCCAGTGGACTCTTCTTTGACGCTGCCGATATGATAAATATTAGCGAGCGTCAGAGCTGAAACCACACAGCTGAGGACGATCAAAGTGCATTTGAAGAACGAAAAATGTTTTGCGAAAGCGAGGCGCCGACCCACGCGGCATCGCCTTGATGAGCGACGGGGCGTGACTCAAGTCATGTCACCCGGCCGTGTGACCACCCGCCTGGTATGCCGACTTATGTTGCCCTACGTAACGTATCCATAATGAGCTTGGCATTCAACGGAACAAGACCTATCATACAAATTTGTTACAACGCGGTGGGAAGCCTGTCAAGATTATCATACGTATAGTTGCGGTATACAACTTGCTACAAGAACAATACGGGACAGAAGAGCTTAGCGACCATAATCTAATCTTAACCACGAGAGGAAGTCTGGTCGGCGCGCTGAAAAAGTGATAATTTGGTAGAAAAAGCGTCGAATAATAGTAGAGAGATATCAGCCAGCCAAGACAAAGGGACGGGAGGAAATTAAAATGGTATGCTTTACGGAAGGTGCGCTGCCGCGGGGACAGTCGGCTTCTGTTACATGGAGCCGCAATAAAGATAATGGAGGATAGACTACTTGTATGGTGTGCGATTATTGTTGGTGGGTGAGCAACTGGGAAGAAATGGGTGTGCGGCCAGGAGGGTTTTCGCTAGAGTTGGGGATCGAGCACTGGGGTGAACCAGTAACTCCAGGTCAACAGGATGGGACGCTCCCAAAGGTGTCAAACCCGCCCATTGTGTCCAAGCCGTAGAACCCGGGGTTGTTCCAACCGACAAGATCAACACCAGCCGCAGCATTCTCCATCTTCACCAAATTGGTATCCTGGTAGAATCCGAATCTCAGGTCGTCGGCGGATGAGACTGAGGGGGAAGTGGGGCCGGAGGAAAAGCCAAACATGGGCTCGGTAGAACCGTTGGAAAAGTCTGGGTCGGATGTCGGCCGTGACGATGACATTCCGGCAAAAGATCCAAACGATGATGACATATCGAAGGCAGAGGCAGCATCGGGTCGCTGATGAGCAACCACCAAGTGATGGGCTATGTCTGATGAGTTGTTGCTCCCAAAAGAGCACTCCGAGTACATGCACGAGTACAGGTATGGAAGCTGCCTCGGTATTGGATGGGATGTCCCCGCCGAGACATGGAAACCAAGTTGAGGCGCAGAAGCCCTACGACTAGGGCTCGGCTGACCGGAAGATACCACCCTCATGTCCGGGTGGTCGGCGAGCGAGAATTTGGCGAGCTGAGTCGAGCCCCTGTGGAAAGGTTGCAGTCGTGACTCGTTGAGGCGCAAGTGATACAGGGTCGAGGAGAGCGTCGGCACTGATGACTGGGAGAGGCCACGTTGTTCTCCTCCTACGAGAAGCGAGTTGATCTCCTGAATCTGTTGTAGTTCGTGACAGTCGGCGTGTTCGGGGAAGCCCAGATTCGAGGAAAAGTCGGTATCTCTAACGTCAGAGAAGGGAGAACAAGGTGACAGTTGTGGGGGAGGGGTAGAGCACGGAGAGCTGTTTGGACTCAAAGAGGGAGTCGAGAAGTTAGGCGTCTACGAAGCACAAGTCAGGTGGGCAATTGTAGGGAATAAAGTAAGGTAGTTACATTCACAGGGTCCATGGAAGGGGCTGTTGCCGAGGGCGTCTCACTCCGGCCATCCGGGTCCAGAGACTTCTGGATACGTTTGAGGCTAGCATAGCGGTTGCGGCAATGAACGGCGGGCCTTCCGTTGAGTTCTGCATGTGTTCGTGTGCATAGACGCGGGTCAAAAATCGGTCGCTACTGTGCAACTCGTGAGGAGGGGAGAACTGACCTCGCGAGATGAGGTTCCATCTACAGCCAACCTTCTTCCACATGTCGAGAAGGACCCTATCCTCCTCCTCGGTCCAAGGGGTCTTGGCGATGCCCGGGTCGAGTTTCTCACGAAAACGCTTGGCGGCTTGATCGTCCGTTCGGCCAGGAAGATATTTGGCAACCTTATGCCAACAGTGGCCATGTTTGCGAATAGCCTTCAAGAGTAGCTCGTCTTCCTGGATCGTCCATCTCCCCTTTCTGAGCGTGGGATTGAGGGAATGGATCCAGCGCTTGCGGCAAGCCTTGTTCGATCGACCCTCGATGAGTTCGGCTATCTTTATCCAATTGATCTTTTCGCCGGTGGCTGGAATGTAGACTACGGTGAGGGACGTCAAAAGGGCGGGGTGAGAAGATATGGACGAACTGTATGTGCTGACTGCATTGATGAGAATTTCGTCTTCACGACTGGTCCACTTGCGTTCTAAAATGTTTGTGAATAATGAGGGGAGGAAGTTTGAGGGAGAGGGCGGGGGCGAGCAGACCTGGACCCTTTGGCTTCCTCTGCACAGGTGGTTTGGCGTTGGCCACGATGACTGGAGGGCGGGCGACGGAGGGCATGATGTCTAGGAGAGGGGAGGAGGGAGAGTGGATGTTATCGAGAGGATAGAATGGAATGAAGGGACCTTATATACAGAACAGGAAGAGGAGGGGTGTCGAACATTTTGGAGAAATTATTTTCTTTTCCGAATTACTGGAAGGGAAAGCTTCGATACGTCACAGTGAAGGGGAACGGGAGAAGAATTACCGACGAATGCTAATTCCAATCAATTTCCGTCGACTGGAATTATTGGGTTTTTTTTTGACGGATACATCCGAAAGATGATTCCCACGGGTTTCGTTACGCAATGGTAATGATGGATTGTTCAGGCGATTCCCAGTTTGATGCCAGCCACCCACTGCATCCCCTGCCACCAGGCCGATTCGTCGATCTCTTGTCAGCGATGCATTCCAATATCCTCAACATTTGAGATTGTATTCTGCCCCGCCTCAACTCCGCCCTGCTTGGAACCCTCTGATCGGCCGCTCCTCTTCTCCTCTTCACCTCCACCTCCGGTCAGTTTTTGTCCACAGTATCTGTGTACAAATTGGCCAGTCACGCGAGGTTATCGCCCCTCTCGCTACCCCCGTGAACCGCTCCAAATCAGCCATTGGCTTCACCCGGTATAGCCTTTCTCATACCTACGATCACTCCATGTGTACTACACATGCGGTTCTCCTTGTGGCCGTGCAGTACTTCTGATACACATACCGATGGCCACCCTTTGCACCGTGTTTCACGATTTTCCTTCGCCTGCTTCGTCACCCCCGTACCGGCGTCAGCATCCCGGCCGTTGAATTCAACCGTAATGCGCTCCCGCCAGCGTCTCCTCGTTTTCAACATCTTGCTTCCACTTAATACGTTAGAGTAGGCGCGGCTCGGATGACATCCGTTTGCTTGTTGCTCTGCCGATCATTTGGATGCTAAAACACCTCCCTTGGGCCACTCACGCGTTGCCTACATCTAGTTGCCTATTCCACCCCTCGTATGGTTCTCATTTCATGATGATGGTGATTTTGAATCATGTCCTTGGTGTTGTTATCACTCTCGCAGCTGGCGATCATATATATACTCCCCCACGGTACGATCTTCAAAGCACCCAACCTTTTACGTGTCATCTCAAGCACAAACTACGTTTTGGTCATCCTCTCCTCGGCGGCTGCTTCCTCCGTGTCGGCCCAACCGTACAGTACTGGCTTTACACAGGCGGCTTTGGCAGTCGTTTTTTTTCTTCACGACTCGGCAACTGCCCAATTCCGTCTCAAACACCAATTCAGTGCACGTTTTGAGTAACTCCCCCAGCGGCCCGATTCCCGGTGCCTACAACATAACCTTTTTTCCTACCGAGCGCTTGATGACTCCCTGGCCGCATCCTATCGCCTCTACCCTTTTCTGGATAATCTACCGGCGTTTCTACCCGCCTCATGTGGAGAGTTTGTCGGATTCTGGTGTATGCGTTACACCCAACACACTATGGCGCGTATCATCCGCTCCTCGTGCAACTCGAACCCTTATGTCCCTCGAGGAATGTCTGACCTAGCCCGCTGATCGGCTTAATGCCACAAAGGAACTCGGCCAGCTTCCGCATTCCCGACTTCTATGATGCGCATGAGACGTCCGTAGCTTCGGGTCCATCAGGGAGGGGGATTGTTCGTTATTCGTTCCTGACCGTAGTACCCCACTCCTATCTTATTCTACTCCCTGACTCCTTTTCGTCGTTCATCGATCTATCGACCCTTCCCCCCAGTCCACCATAAGGCAGGCGATTGCGATGTAGTGACCCATATTTCTACCGGACGGTTACCTTCGGTACCTGGGTTGTGTTAAGACTGGTGAGAATTTGTGGCTTTATCTAGTCGCTTGCGGTCAATTTACTCCGGGCGTTAATGCAGAACTCCCGTCCCGTTCCGCATGAATGTGAAGCTCCATCAGTTGTCCAGGCCCATGACTTTTCTACTGCGGTATCGCCATATGGGACGTCGTAATAATTTATGGAATGGAATGAAAGGCTCTGGGGTACCGGGGTTCATCGTCTATCGCCTGTACCAACGGTTCCATTGTTGAAGGTACTCGTCCCAAACTTTTGGTGAGGCGTTTACGCCAACATGTCATCGCGAGGGTTACTAAGTAACTACCCGTAAGAGTAGAAATATCTCAATCCATCCTAGAAGGGTGCCAGTAACCGAGTTTCGCGCCATCCACGACCCGACAGATCGGGCGGGGTCTTGACAGTTCCCTTTTAAGTCCATGAACATTGCTTTCTACACGTCGCAAACCTTACGGATGGTCACTCACTAAATGTCTTGGTGTTTTGTGTGGGTTTACCACACCAGCAGTCAGATCAAGTATTCATAAAAGGTACGAGAACCATTATGCTGGGTTGTGTTGTATCTCATACACCCCCCTGATCGCCATTTGCCTATCCATGTACCTGACATGCAGCGGCAGAGGGCGCGCCGATTTAATTGTTGGGAAGAGATCAACGCCAGTTTTGTGCCTCTGGTCTTGGATCTCGGAGAGCTGCCAGGAAGATCTGCGTTCTGACTTGTTCCTCTAGGAACCATCATAAATGCTGCGCTCCACTGTGAAATCCAGCTATACGGGGCTAGGTTACCACGTGTTGAGTTGCGCCCTTCGGTTGCTTGTGGATGTGGAGCACTGCCAACCCTCGACTAGCGACTTTTTGGTTGTTATCTTTCTTTCGCCATGAAGCGATCGAGAGTCGAATTCATTATCATTGGAAAAACTGTCGAACGTCATGAGGTGGTCATAAGGGATCGTAGCGGTTAAATGTACGTCGAAATGTGCGGGGATCCATCGAAGTGCACTTATGAGGGTCGGAGGTCTGCCAAAATTTATCGTTTATTTTTCCGATGATTGGGGAGCTCTAGTTGGACTTTCCGGATACCCACGAGTCATGACATACGAGCGGATATGCCTCAGTTGCTGGTAGTTCGTGCACAACAAGCCGACCGTTGAGGCCTTTGTTGGGTGTTTTTGTGACGCTCCACCACATACATTACTAAAGATGTGATGGCGTCCCCTGAGTCCATTCTACAACTTTAAAGACCCACTCGGTCAGGTCATCAACCAATGGGCAAGGTAACGAAGTAACTCGCCTGCCTGGAAGAGGACAGCTTTCGAGACTAGATCTGTGACTACCTAGATCTGCTTTACAACCTTTACTCTGCGTAAGTCGAAGATTTGTAATAAGCTGGGAACACCCGCCCGCTAACCCGTTTCCGCAATCGCTGAATCCGCTCGATCGATATCAATAGTCGGAGTGGTCGGCTTTGGTTATGCTGATAAGTTCAATTTACTTACGATTTGCTAGCTTAGCTTATCCCTACGGGTGAGTTCTGAGATGCTGAGCAGCCGTTTTAATTTCACGGGCTGTGAAGGGACCGACCTGGGATTAGGTTAAGACCTCTGGGAGGCTCGCTGTATGCCTTTTTGTGAATTGCGAATGTAAATATGAGCGCGCGCTTTCACGCCTTCTCGAGTTCTGCTTCTTCTGTGCATGGCTTGACTATATGCGGCTTGGCTTAGATGGCACGATGGTATTACCATAGGTGCGTACTCTTTTTTATTTCTTTCTTCGAGAGGGAGCGCCCTTCAAGCGGCCCACGACTCGGACGCAGATTTCTCGATTTTTTTCGATAGATGTAGAGGGGGATAAACCTTTCCGAGGCGGGGCCTTGGCCGGTGAGGCTGTTTGCCCTTCAACGGCCTGTCCTTACCATGAGGCGTCCTATCGCCACTTCGGAATCACCCCTATTACGGCCTATTGCTTTGTACTTTGTTTGGTTATGTGCCATGCGAATTTTACTCTCATGTTTGCATTGGTAATAGGGGTGAGGGATACTCGATACACGTTTGAAAGTGATCGGTTATTCTGTTATATGTGTATCTTATCCGCTCTCGTCGGACAGACCGCAGTTCATGTTGTGATATATGATATAACACATGACATGCACCACCGACTCACCATCCTCGAGTCCCTGGGAGTTGGCATGTGCTGATTGTTTGCCTAGTAGGGGTATGGACGTAATCGTAGCTGTGGGTGTGATGAGATAGATTCCAGTGACGCTGAACAATGGGAAAGGGAAGGGACCTGAGTGGTGTATGTATGTGCGTGTGTATGTCAAGGCGTGAGCGTTTGAACATCGAGCAACCGGATAGATAGGAGGTTGAAATAAGGGCCCCGGTCGGCGCGCTTGGTGAGGCGGCCGAGGGTTGTGGATGAGTGAAGGGACGAGATGGTAGTGAACTGGTGGGATTTAGAGTGGTCGACTGTGGGAAATACCGAGGTAGTCAACTCAACGGTATGCATTGTGTTATGAAGCTTACGTGGCGTTCGATGGGTCTCGATTTGCATTGCACCGCATGTTGGAGATGGCATGTATATGCGTTGTATGTCTCGTCTCGAACACTTGGGTAGATGATGGGTTATGTCGTGGGCTATTGATGCGACTCTTGGGGAGGTTCTTGTTACTCAACCCCTCGTTAATGTCAGATTTCTAACGCCGAACCCAAGACATGTGAAACGAGCAGCGGCAACTCTGATGTACCGGTGAAGTCTAATAGCCGGAGCACGAAAGGGGAACGAGAAACGATTACCGGCACCGTTCACCACAGTTGCCTGAGGCCGAACCGAGGGTGGGTATCTTGTCCGTAATATACGGGATTCTCCCCGTTCTGAATGGGGTACCTCAGGGCGTTATGACAAGTCAATTGTCCGACAGGGAGGGGTGGCAATGGTTGATTTGTATGTGCCGTTTGACGCCGGAGCACCGTCCGAATTGCCTGGCGTCATGATCAGCGGTTCGTAGGATGGTGGCCAGACAACTGTGGAGGTGCAGCCAACAGAACGTGGGAGGTGGCAGTGGTCGTGAGAAAACGCGTCCTTGACTGGCGTCCGCGTTCAGATTGCCAAACGGCCTCCATTTGTTTCCTCGTCTTCCTTGCCACCTTATTGTTTATCTTGACCTCGTAACTTCCGACATTTTCGAAGTACACGCCGTGGCACGCTCACGTAGTGGACTAGGGAGCTAGCTGTGAAGCGACGTCGACCTGCCAGACGGTTTCGTTTACGACAGTTTCGCGGCCCATCCTCCCGTACAGCTGATACGTGAATACCTCCCCCCCACGGCTCCACACCCCATGGTTTGCAACTACCAATCAACGATACCCCTATCACGTGTTCTGCTTCACGCTTCTTGGAAGTCCCAGCGATCATTTTCGTTATTCCATTGCAACGTTGCTCGTGTTCTACCACCCGTAACGCTGCGTCCGGAGAATTTGTTTGAAGGGACCTTCGGGCCTCCAGGCGTCCTGGTTGTCGGATTGCCAACAAATCCTTGGATCTTTACCAACCCTCTGTACGGCCGCCTCACGTGCCAAGAGGAATACGACAGGACAATACGCGTCGTGGTCTTCAACCGCTCTCCCACTGGACTATATCTGCCTCGCGGACGTCCCGATCAAGTGTACGTCACTGGAGATAAGAATGACACTATGGTTACTTTGATTCATCACATCTTTTGGTGCGTTTACCTCGTGTAATTTGGACAGATGAGTCCAAGTGTTGACGATCTTTGCACAGGTTTCACCCACAACCTCAATAGGGTGTGGACATCACAGCTCCATGTTTCAACGCGCGTGTCTTTATGTCCGACTTCTTGCAACCACATGGCGGGTAATCAGGCTTCTTCTGCCCTCGACCGATCAGGGCAGGTAGGATTTTCGAGAATGGAGAGAAAAGCCCGCAAGCTACCCCAAAATCCCACCAAACTTACCGTATACGCGATTGTTGAAGGGGGGTTATCAGGTCGTTTGTGCCGCTGGCTTCTCTTGGGGTACGACCCTTTTGATAATTCACATTGTGATTTGACTGATCCTGGTATTTTCCCTTCGATACGTCTAGGTGTAACAATCGCCACGCTGGCAGGTGTAGATCGTGTCAATGCTTTGGGCGCGATTACTATTATCCATCTATCGTGAGCGTTGATTTTTCATTTTCGTTGTGACATTTCTTGATAGCCTGTCCGGTTGACACGTGGACCATCTGTCCTCCACTAGCCAACTAACTGTCAAGTATGCTAAGGAGTTCACCATCCCATCTGGCATCTATAGCAGCGAGGGAGAATCGTATGAGGTGCGTTGACCACCTTCTACCCGCTTAAGCTCCAGAGTAGGCGCTCATGACCGATCACGTGTAGCGCGGGATCTTCAGTTGGGAATTCGCTTGCGTCAAATAATAACTCACAAGCGTTGGTGAAACATGTACGCGCCATCACTCACTTCTTGCAAAATGCATAAATTCTTCACATGTGCAACAGGATCCGTGGTTGGGCAGCGGCATAAGCTAACCTTGACGATCCCAAGAACAAGAATGAGTTTTTCAACTTGTATACTGGGGTCGCCACCCTCATTCAAGGGCACTCAATGAGTCAACTTTACGCGATAAAGGGGTTGTTATGTGTCTACATCGGTGGCGTGGACACCCTTTGTTCCTCCTCCGACCGATAATTTTCAAACCCCACGTCAATCAATTCATTATAATCTTACCTCCGACGGTCAGGCCATCATCACTTCATCTCCGCTACACCACTTATCCATTAGGTTTGATACTGAACGTCTGATGCGCCTTAGGACTGTTCAATCCCTTGCCGAAACTACGCACCTACAGTGACGATCCGTGCGTAAATTTGGTTCCGACCTCTCCCGTGACACTGAAAGTGCGATTTTTCTACACCCGGCTTCTGGCTCCCCGCTTAGTTGGCACTCTTCTTCGGCTTCAACGGTACGTTGTCCAACCGTCCAAATATCTTTTACCGATAATGCCACATTGCGGCGGCTTCCTTGGATGTATTACCTGTTTTTCGTACTTTGGCTGGAATACACGAGGTATCCGAGACAGGATGGGGTGATCTGAATGAACGTGCATTCCCCCATAGTTGGATTCACTCGACGCCAAATCAGACCTTGTCAGGTTGAGACAAAACTTCCATTCCGACGACGAATGCGAGCAATCACGAGGTCGTGAATATATCCCCACATTCGGAAGGACGCTCCCAGTCTGATGGGGCGTCGCCTACCGTTCACTCCCACGTGTTGTGGAGCGCAGCAGGCCTGAGGAGGATGGTGCGGCCTACAAGATGAATGAAATCAATTGACCGCATTGCCTCCTTGGTTCTGGACTGAGCTGGCAGTCGTTTTCCTCCCCGTTAACTGCAAGCGTCCATCCGTCGTATGATGCCTGTATACGACCTTTGACTCCGTGATTCCGTTGTTGGGTGAAGAGGACAGAAGGTAAAGCTCATGTACCCTGTGGTTACGTTCCGAGATCCGGCATGGTTCACCTCACCTGGCAAACAAGGGCCCAACTGACAGGAATAGCAGAAAGAACATAGACAACTGGCCGCTTGCTAGCCTTTCCTCCTTGCCCGTTGGCGCGGCTGTTCTTGCATGTTTTGGAGATTTGGTGTCTTCGGGTATAGTCCCACCCCTCCTCGAGAAGGCTAGGGCTCTAATATACTCTTGAACTCTTAGGGGTTGTGGATGCGGGTATTCTACGAAGTTACGCTCTTCACCTTTTGATGAGCAGAGTGCGCCTCCGCGTGTGCATGTTGCTCGTTCAGGTCAAAGGCGGATTGGTGTGTCCATCTTCTATCACAAAATGCGATCAGAAAGGACCCCGGACTGATTGCCAAATTTATTCTGTGTACTTTCCCTGAGTGAGGGGGTGGGGCTTATGTAGGCGCGGGTAGGAGACAGATTTTAGACCCACTATAACCTGTATGCGACCAGGGAGGTTTGTGATCCCCGCTGCTGTAAATACAATCCGGTTCTAATATGGTGTTTTACGTCAATGAGTCCAGCGCAGTGTCCATCTCCAAGGGTGTTATCGGCAAGAGCTTCTTGGGGCGGGGTTTGCGAGAGACACGATGCATACCCAGACCTGTGGCGTACCTTTCAGATCTACAGAACGTATGAAGACTAGCGTGGCGCTACCTAGAACAATGCGTGTGGCTACGTCATGAAGGGAGCGAAACCGGGCGAGACTAACGAAACCCTAGTATTGTTTAATCGCCTGATTGCCAAGCCGCCTGCTAAGTTGCTTATAGTCCCTCTCATTTAACCTATATATGACGTTTGCAGTTGGGCCAGGTTCCGCCAGTTACCCACGCGTACACGGATGTCGACACTGGCGTCCGTGGTTTGTGGGGGCCAATTGAAGCGAATAGTCCAGAATCCAGTAAGTTAACGGGACTGTAGATGATCGTAATTCTTCAGATGGTCGATAGCTCAAGGCTCCGATAGCTGAGCATTTTAAGGTCTCAGTATCATCCCTCAGGGAATGCCAAGCCGCCGTAATAGTCCACGGAGTAATCATGTCACTTGAGCGGTCCAAGCGTGTGCTCGTTTGGCCGGTACGGAGCAACCAGTGCCGTACACGTAGAGAATGGTGGTACATGCGATCGCCGACGCTGGACACACAGTCTATTTGAGATATCATCGCGCTCGACTTCCACCGGGCTGATATGGTTGCGAGCGTGGTAGAAATTTTGATCCTGTTTGCGGGTCACTGACGAGCTGACAGGAGAGCGTATCCCCTTTCGGAATGGTTGATCTACGTTGGCTTCGTGGTACCGCATCTGCATACTCGGTTCTGCCATCAAACGTCAATCGACAACCTCTTTGATCCTGCGCCTCTCGGTAACCCTTGAGATCTACGGGTCCGCCACCACCCTCCCGGTGATGCATCCCCATATTCTCCCTCTTTGCCTTCGTTCTGGTGTCGTGTGTACAACTCTCGTCGATAGGAAGGGGCGTGTTTTCTGGACTAACGCATATTGTCCCGAAAATGATCATAGTACCGTCATCTTGTGTTAACATTCTCCGATCACGCCTGAAGCAGCCGTTTTTCACCTGTCTGTCTGCCATTTTTCTTAGACACTTTATGCGTTCCTCTCACGGATGGTCCTCAGCAAGACTTGGAGTGTGCTTCGAACGAGGTGTTTTTGGCACCCTTTTCGGATTGTGGGATGATTTGGTAATTGGAGGTGGCCTGGAGGAGACATGTAAACGGAAGCGGTGTAGTTTTTCCGGGCACGGCGGTATAAATTGTGTTGTTAGATCCGTACCTAGTACACCATACACATCCGAACTAACTTTGACTTGAATGCAGAAGTTCCTGCCAGTACTTTTCGCACCCGTTACGGGAATCGAGCGCGGAACCAAATGGTCTATCCTGGTTAACGCGTGTCGGTGGCGAAGCTCGGGGTGCCTTTCATGGACAGAAATGGGGGCACTTGACGATGAGTTCCTGAAGGTGTTGGGTAGCATGATTGGATCTGATCGTGGGTCAAGAACCTCGAGCGATCACGTAACGCACGGTGGGGTGTCGTGACCATACTAAGCTCTCTTGCGGGAAAAAAATACAGGAACAGGTTGTCGCGTTGGCAGATACAGATTTTTGTCGCGTCTTTTCTTTGAAGATGTCGTGTATCCGCGTTAGTCGACGAACTGAATCGTTGACGGGAACACGAGTGGACCAAGATTGGGGTGGACCGTTGGTCCAGGAATCTATAACGTTCCATTCGGAAACACGAATAATATGTCATCTGCCTGTAAAAAGCTTCTCCCCTGGCTTTACTTGCACGTGCACCTTGATCACAAGCACGACTTTCCAGCCTGATTAACGAAGAGGTTTCGGCGACAACTGGGAGGAAGAACACGAGACCCATCAGAGGGAGGTCTAGGCGGCCCGAGGCAGCTATAGCTGAGGTCTGTGGATTATGTCTAAGAGCGAATGATTTATCAGCCTCCGTGGTCCCTCACAGCAAGAAACCCCGCACTTGACGAGATCAGGCACAGCACGATCATACACGGTGAGGAATTCCACGGTATCGGTTCCCGTTCCCGTCAATCGCCTAGACCACCTCTGGATCTGAACATTAGAACGGGCCCCTGACGTTGAAACTAAGGCATAGGCCACGGGTATTCGATTAGGGGTAGGGTTGGGGGCGCATCATCTGGGGGTGGTCGAGGAGAGAAAAAGAACCGGTACCTGGGACGGGGCGGCGACCTACCCTGGGACCCAGTTCATATATTTCCTCGTTCACTAAGAGCCCACGTTACGGGATGAGAGTTTTCGACGGTAAGCTCTGAAACAGGTTGACCTTCCTACCGACATATAGTAGCCAGCGGCAGCCAACCGTGAAGGATTCCCGTCTTTCTTTCTTTTTCTAGCGTCAGCTAATGCTAGGTCATTCGTTAGAGATGTTCGTTCTCGATATGACACCCGGAGGAAACGTTCTTACGCGCTGGTCTGAGGACCGTGTGTGGGGATCACAGCGCTTCCGGCCTGGTGACCGTTTCGGTGCTGTACCGACTAAAACCACCGTTTTTCCGCGTCAGTGTCTGGTTTCGTGCAGGTTGACTTTGAGACAAAATTTCCATGTTTTGAGGACGATTTTGGATTCTCATCTCTCGTAGATGGAACAATCTGCCTCGCTCGTACTCCACCCAGTGCGCTACACACCACGAACTCGCTGCCAACCCTGAGACCGAGGGCATGTCCGACAACGTATACTCTGTACGACCAATTTGTCAATGTCCACTAAGCCGACCGCGGGGTCAATCGGGGGTGCCTTTCGTTGTGTCCTGGAATCCGAGGCTCCGGGTGCTTGAGTATGGCTAACACCGGGGGGCAGCAGACCATTTACTCGTTGGAGAAACCTTGAATTGATTGTGAGATTTGGGTCAATATCCAAAGGGTGGGGTGTGTGAGGAAACGTTAAACGGAGACGTACACTAGCCAACGAGGGAAGCTCCTGCTTATGTTATCACCATAATTCCAGAGGGTTTCCTTTTCGCCTTTACCTTGAAAGAAACGATTTGAGCTTCAGCATAAAATCATCATTTTTTTTGCAGAAAATATATAATAATGTACTCACGACAGCGTTCCAAACCCACCCCGTATTTACACCTTTTCAGCCGGCTAGCGGTGCAGCAAACTCATTGACGACGTTTTCACCCGTCTGTTTTGTTCTTTCCTGTTGCTGAAGGAGAAGTTCATTAGGATGAAGACACGCGGTACTGTCTTGTTTGGAACTCCGCAAGCCGTGGACATCCCTGAAATCCCGCGCCCGGGGGTGTGAGAGAACCTTTGCGTTGACGCCAGTAAGCGGCGCGGTCGGAAGTGATCGAATCCAAACTTCCCCAGGTGCTCGTCCGCTGAATCGGTCCCACGGGAATGGGCCTCTGATTCCTTTTAATCTCACAACTTGGGGGAAATCGCACCCGGTACGTTCGGCATTGGAGACCACGTTCGGTGCGTACTCATCACAGGCCACTGGTAAGTTGGTACTGATTGAAGCGCACCCTCCGCGTAATGCATTAGCACCGGTTTTCGGTCTCAACGAAGAATTTCCTCATCGAGAACTTTCCGTTTCCCCCTAAAACCCCCGCCTTGGGCAGCTAACGGCCTAATTACTGGAAGGCATCATCCGCACAGCCACTCCAGTTGGAACAGGCGCTGTTCCGCGGCATGAACTGGATCATCTTTTCGTCCCTGGAGCATCGAGGCGCGTAGATCGATGTTGCCCAGTATCTAATCCATACCCGCAATAACGACCCACGCTTCCCTTCCGGCCGTCGGCTCCATATATATTACACACCACAAACGGTTTCAAATACAAAACACGCACTTGAAACTCCCGGTATCCTTTGCCTTGTATACTCAACGAAGGTAAGCGACATCTTGTATAAAGCCTCTCGTGAAGCTATTGTGTCACTCCATCACCACGTGGGAAGGCACGTAGAGTCCTTGCAAAGCATATATGAGATTTCTTGGTATGTGCTTGCGTTTGAAACCTCGAGCGGCGGGATCGGGTGTCTTCCCTGGGTATCGGCGCGCCTTACCCGGGAGAGTCCATCGGGACGGGGTTGCAGGGTCGTGAAACATGCGGAATAGCTACTACATCCGAATGGATCCTCGATCGGTCAGAAGTCCCATAACTGGAAGGATCCTCCCCCCCGCTTGAAAGAGTTTGGGGATTGATTATAAACTCCGTTTACTCGGCTCAGTTTTTCAAATAAAAACGCCAATCATAACTAAAAGTGGGTCTAGATTATTGTGCCACCAATCCTTGCCACTACTCACTCCACTTTTTCTTCACCGACGCTACGCTTTCCCCGCTCTACCATGCCCCATCTCGTAAAAGAGAGACAATATGAGAACAGGTGTGCCTTCTTCGAGGATAACAATCGCAGACCTATATTCCTAACTCCTCCGTCAGATGGTCCCCTGAGGAGGACAAGATATTGTTATCCGCAATTGAACAATGTTCGTTACCTGAGCTTCGCTAACGTAATGTTCCAGGTGCTAAGCGTTGTCACAGGTGGACCTGTCGTCGTTTGGAGTCAGGTCTCTGCTTGCTTGCCTGGTCGCAACAGCAAGTCGTGTCGCAAGCGTTGGATTCATTCGTTGGATCCGACTCTTCGTAAGGGTGCGTTTCTTTTTTTATCGCTTACAGCGGGTCTATCCAATACTGATAGATTCATTCCCACCCCAGGTCGTTGGACCGAGGGGGAAGACGCTCTCTTAATTACTGCCGTCGAAATGCACAGTAATCATTGGTTCCAAGTCGCGAAGATGCTTCCTGGGCGCACCGATGACCAGTGCGCAAAACGTTGGCGAGAAAATCTCGACCCTTCCATCTCACGCAAGCCGTGGACAGAAGGAGACGACGAGCTATTAATGGGGATCTATGAGCAGATCGGAAAACGCTGGAAGGACATCGCTTCTCGTTTTGAAGGACGACCTCCGGTGCATTGCCGTAACCGTGTTCAAAGTTTGGTCAGGGCAAGGCGGAGGAGTGCCGCTGCCACTCGTAAGACTACCCGAGCGAAAATGAGGGGAAAAGAGCTTGCTACCAACAGAAAAGCTATCGATGTTGAACCCATTCAGGTGCCGTCAGATTTCGCTGGCGGGGTATGTGTAATGATATCACCGCCTTGTCTTGCCTTTGACTAACAATTCCAGGAACAGGAGGTCCCTGATTCATTCGAGCAGAATTCTGCGTCGTCTGGAACGACCGCAGACCCGCTCCCTCCAACTTCTAGTTCCGACGCCTCCGAGTTGTACCAAGACATCCAACGACCCCAATACCCAATGTCAATTCCCACCCAGGATATCCACGAAAACGCCATGGCACCCACCCCGAATCAACCGTTCTACCCCTTCGTGGCGACGTACACCTCCATCTCTTGCCTTCCAAACAACGATCATCACTCTCAATCAACATTGACTTCTCCCCCATTGTGGGGAACGCCTCCTTTCCTCCAGCCCGTACGACCACAGACGTATGGTGAGAACTCTTGGGGCGTTTCCAGTTCCTTGCCTCCTCCCCTGTCCGACCCAGGTCCGATGATTCCCAGATGGATCACTCCGTGGTCTCTATTTCAACCTGAACGAGCTGGGTCTCAGCTCCTGCACAGTCACATTGAGATGCCGATGTCGATACCCACTGTCCCCTGCCATTCACGTAACAGTTCTCGGCAGCCGCAGGAAGACACGCGCGAAGATTCTTGCGGACTTTTACATAGGGACCATCATTCGCAAGTCTTAGACTTGACACTCCTGAACTATCTTACCTATCCCTCGGCTCAAGTTCTTAGTGATCCTGGATTCCTGTGTCCTCTTTCTCCCCTATCTGTTGATTCCATTCCTGCTTCAATGTTACCTTCCGAAACGTTCCCATCAGCAACCTCTAATAGTGTACCGTATTGACATCAAACGATTGCTCAGCCATCTTACTACTCGCGTATTGTAGGTTTATAGTCCCTTTATTAGGGATCCTCCTTGCAACCATCGTTACTGCATAGAATACGCATTACCTGCGGATCATGTTGATCCGGGGCTTGTTGCTGATAATTAGTATATGCGCAAAGGACTCTATTTTCCATTTTCCGCTCAGGTGATATACTTTGCTTATTTGTAAGGACGGAAGATAACAAGATTGGCCAGGTAGTGACCCCGGTAACCGCCGTGCCACCAGTCCGCCTCAGGTCGGTATCGTCGTCTAGCGGTATTTCTGAAGGAGTTTCATATCTCCACTCCCTTTATCTTTATGTACACGGGGTGTTGCGATCAAAGATATGCTGGAAAATATGTTGAGGCCGGCGGATGGGCATCGAGCGAGAACTCCCCGTTTCCACATGTTTTATTTTTGAGCTTCCGACCTAGCCCAAATTGAAACGAACGCGTTTGGCATTACTGCATAGCGGGCCGACGGAGTAGTACATATTTGTGGGTGGCCAAAGCGTGGAGATGGCGCTTAAAGAGGGTTATAGCCCCGAGTGTTGGGACTACGGAACTTAGGAATGAAGCTGAAGAAACGGTCGGTGAGTCTACAGTACCTGACCACACTATCAGGTCGGACCTCGCCGGTTGTGTTTTTTTTACTCCGTCCACCTTGATTCCAGTGAGCGGCTCCAGGATGCACGGATCTATCAGCAAACATATCAGCCCCCGTGCACTCCCATTTACCGCAGAACGCACCTAAATGATATACAATGAACCTCGGCGTCTGGTAGAACGGAGCGAAGCGTCGATATCTTCTAAGGCGTCCTATGTGGGATTGTCGGGGTAATCTGATGTACATCATAATACCATTCCTATATCTCGTCGCCAGTCCACAGCCCATGGGAGGGAGCCGAAACCCATTTTGTCAGTGAGACGAGGACTGCCCATTCTATCTGTGAGATTGACGACCATCATATAATTATACATCTATCGCATAGGTTCAATCAAAGTTCACTCTATGTGAGCACCGTAAGCACGAGACGATGGCCGACAACGAGTAATCGCCTTCCGGAAAATGGGGAGCGGGTGAAAATTTACCGGTGATTTCCCAACCTGCCACTCCAGATACAATCTACGGGAAGAGTGACCGCGGTCTCCCATTTTTCCTTGTTGTGCACACGCCTTTTGAAATCTTGTGACCTGAAACCAACTGGATGGTCCACTCCACTCGTTCTGGCTCGCCGAAACCACCGGACGCCTAAGAGTGGCGAAATCTCTAGTATAAGAGGCGAGAAGACCATACCTGGCGGACAAGTGTGAGCACTAGAGATGCCATTCTTTTCCCTGCCGTCCGATCTGCTCCTCGCCGTCTACAGGAAGCTTGAGATGTCGTTCACTCTGGAATGGTCAGTTTTCACTTCGTCGGACGTCGGCTTTTGTTACTATTTCTTCAACCCATAGGCATGCGCACCGGCGCGGCTCTACACGAGCCTATGAAAGATCACCACGTGTGGTTGGACCACCTACAAAATTGCATGATGAGGAATACTGTACTTGCGCGTGTGTTCCCTCCACTGCATTCCTAGTCAGCGGAGGAGCTCAAGCAGCACCCGATCACCAGGAAAAGCTGCGTCTCCGGTGGGACCGGGTACACAGTCCACCCGAGCAGTTCGTGTATAGTCCTAGATCATTCGATGACCGGTGCTCAGTGTGGCTCATGGCCGGGGGAGGACCGTATTGTTCATGTCTGAACGAGGAAACATATCTTTGCACCGCATCCAGGCGTGTGGGTAACACTTGGACGCGGAACAGTTTGCCAGTTACACCTTGGAGGGTTGGTATCGCTGGGTGTGGACGCTGGTTTCAGGGAACGAGACCTCTCCTCCCCTTGCCTATAAAGAGGAGTTGAACTGCAGGTAGGGGCCCGCCTTTCCGTCCCTCGAAATCAGCTCACTGACTCATCCTTTTTCCGTTCAAGTGTTCAGCTAATCTATCAACTACAAGCATGGGGTTATTCGCCCGGAAGCAGCAATACGAACTCCCAACGAGAAGACGTTAGTACGGATCGCCTGTCAGGGGCAGACCGTGGCATGCATGTTGACTCCGGGAGGTGGTTCTTGGAGTCTAGTGATCATTAATTTGGATTCTCCCAAGACGGCAGTCGAAGCTGTACTCCCTGAGTGAGTCACCTAACGTACGTCCTCCCACCCCCATCGACCGGGCGCAGTCGTGATCTAAACCTGATCTTAAATCGTCTGTTTCCAGCTTGCGAATCCCTCAGCGATGGGGGAAGGGGGTCGTATTCTCACCCTGGTGCTTCTTTGGACGCGTTCTAACCCTTCGGCGGACCCCCTCATCGGGTGTACTGATACCCCCAGTCGAGTTCTCCCACGTTTAAGGCGTGATTTGCTGAGTACGGGCACGACGCTAGTACTGACACGTTCGTCAGCTGGAAGATTGGTTCCTTGAGTTCTTCCGTGGAACACTCTGCGATGAAGAGAATTCTAAATACGGTCACGCTCCCCGATGGTCTTAGATGTCTCTCTGCACCAGCCCGGAATCACTTCTGGTCCACTGTTACTGTTGGTGATGATATTTCCGTTCTCATAACACCTTTGGATGAAATTGGGTGGGGAACGTTGTGGGTCAACATCAGATCATCATCACGGAAAAACCGGTGAAACCTCAGGGCAGATGAGCAATGTCTGGAGCACGAGTCTCGCATACGGGTTTTTCATCTTAGAGTTGGTGCGGGATTAGCGTCAGGCAGCTGGGGAATATATATTGTAATCGTCTGTCCACCATTGGTCGTCCGTTCTGCCGGTTTATCATGAAGTCATTCTTCTTAGCGTCTTATAGAGATCACCAAGATCACCTCCCTCACGACGCAACCTCGTCATTGCATGGGTAGGAGTACAACAAGAGGACGGGGCCAACGTGGGGACTGGAATAGAGCACGATATGGGTTTCACACAAGAAATCGTTGCGTGTGGTGCCCAGCCATCCGTTCGAGTGTACGTACGTCCACCCGTGTCGGGGTCACTGGGCTACAAAAATGCCTGGGGCAAAGGGCGTAGGATTCATATCGATGGGACCTAATCAGAGAGAGACTGTCTAGATGACGAGCTAAAGGAAGAGGATTTCACGCCTGAATTATGTGTACACCGGGAAAAGATACGCATTCCTGAGCTTACATATGCTGGCCGAAGATACGAACGGGGATAACATCATCGGGGCATCATCAGACACGAGGCAACTGTGAGGCTGTTCATTGTTTCCGAGTCAGGCAGGTCCACGCTTTTTTCGGTTATCTCCACCACCAGACGACAACGACGACGGCGACAGTCGACAAGGCGAAGCACAATGAGTCCCATGTGGTCTGGGAAGAGCGCGTCAGTCGAGGCGGCGATGAAGAACATGCTCGCTGCGGCAACCCAGCAAATCCTCGATCAGTGGGAACCGTTCGATGACGAGGACTACGAGAGGAAGGACCGCAGTCAACAGGAGCTGGATGAGTAAAAAAATTTCGTTCGTTCCTTCTCACTTGTCTTCTCACCCCTTCTTCCTCTTCCACAGTCTTGACAGGGCAGGAGATGCCTCACCGGAGGGCAGTCCAACCGCAAAGGGGAAAACTCTAAAACACAAGGCTGACAAGAAAGCGGCCAAAGAACTCCACGAAAGAGTCATAGTTCGTCCTACCCCACCCAACCCTAGCCCTTTCCTCAAATTTAACGCGCCTTTTCGCTATAGTACTACAAGACGGAGAGCGACCGGAAGCGACGAACCGCCGTTCGACGGAACAACAATGGATACGCACACGCAGGTACCGTCGACGGATACATGCGAGGTCACCACATCCGACAGATTGACGCTCCTCCACGTTCGCCGACAGAAGATTCTCAAAACCCACATTACCCTCCATCCCAACCACAACCACAACCACAACCAAGAAGGCAAGGATTTTCCTTCGGAGGACTCTTCAAATCCAACAAAAAGAAGCCCCTTCGCCCACCCTCACCTGTCATACCGCACCATGAAGATTCCTTGGACTCGTACGAGGAACGGGACCCCAGACAAAGTCCCTTATCTCCCACTCAAGACGTTCACTATCACCAAGAACCCGCATCTCCTTCTAAACTGGTCAAGAGACACGAAAGCGCCTCTAGTCGAACGAGGGGATACGATAGCCACCCACCGCCACAGATGCACACTAAAATGTCTTCGAGAGAGGGTGGGGATTACCCCGATCGTCCCCACAGGTCTTCCTCTCACCGAGACCGAGACCGAGACAGGGACAGAGACCGTGACCGCGATCGAGGGGTAGATCCACCTCGTAGCAGCAGAAGGCACGATAAATCCTACTCGTACGATGACCGACGATACCCCCCTTCCTCGCGTCGCGATCTCGGAGGTCTAGACAGATCCGGATCCGGTCGCCACCGTGAAGGCTCACGCGAGAGAGAACGTTCCTCAAGGCACAAAGACGACGATTACCGTCGTGGATCTTCCTCTCATCGACACCGGTCATCTCGCAAGAATCACTACAGCGATGACGACGATGAAGACTCGGAAGAACGTAGGAGACGTCGGCGTGAGAGGCGGGAACGTGAAAAAGATAGGGATCGTGACAGAAAGAAACACGACGATCCACCAGAGAAACCGCCCAGTCCCCACGATCATGCATCGATGCGTGAGGAGAGTCACCACGGAGGTGACGCTGGAGGTGACTTCCACGACGCCCCAAGTTTACACGATAGCGAACACAGAGCTAGGGATGCCCACGACGCATTGTCCGTTTCGGATCATCTCGTGAGTCCCTCTGATCCCTTTCTTGTGAACTGCTGACAGTAACACGTGTAGAACGGCGGACTTCATGTCTCTGGTTGATTCCAGTGACGACGGCCTCATGGCTTATTCACGCCTTTCGTATGCCGCTTCACGGTTCTATCTCCGTCTCGATCTTGCTTTGTTGCTCGACCCTATACATCCACTAGTTCTTGTTCTCTGGTCTGAAAACCCTAACCCTGCGACACCTCTTCATCCTCCCCCATCCATTTCTGGTTCATCGTTATCTTGCACACTCGCATTCCACATGTGCGATCCAATCTGTTTCGCACCTTGTCCATACCACATGCCCGTTTCCAGTTCTTCCTCTCCTCCGGTTTCTTTCTTCCTGACTTCTTTTGCTATGCTCATACACCCGTATTGTGTACCCCTCTATGTGTATGTTCGTCCTTCCCAACCTTATGGAATGTTATCGCTTGTTTGTTACTTAACTCCTCAGGGTGTTGCGAGCGTTAGGTACGGTTCCCACTCGCTGCTCGAACCTATTTTCTCAATCAAGACCGTGAACATTGATTCGAGATGCTGCATAGATAAGTGGTACAGAGGCAAACGGTATTTCATGAAGGAACGGTGTCATAGGCGTACAGATGGTTAATTGGAAACATGTTCCTCGTATCCTTTCTCACTCTCGACCTCGCCAGGAATATTGTTCAACTATGAAAACATGAGTTCCGGTCATCGGGAAGTTGGTAGGATCAGGCATTTACCAGGTCAAGATCATTAAGTGCCTCCCTAATGATCTGGATGCTCTTCTGGAGATCTGCCTCTTCGATGACCAACGGAGGAGCAAACCGAATTCTATATGGGTAATCTGTTTTAACAAAATCTCACTTGGAGAACATTTGAAATCTTACATGTTGACGTGGGTGGGTTTCGCGAGTACACCCCTACTCTTCAACAGAAGGCAGAGCTGCCAAGCAGTCCTACCCCGCTTACTCTTCGACTCGTCGATGACCACCGCGTTCAACAACCCACGCCCCCTGACTTCTTTGACGAGTGGAGAACCGAAAGCGAGAACCCCAGAACGAAACTTCTCCCCAAGGACTTCTGCGCGTTCTGACAGCCGTTCGTCGATAAGGATGTCGAGGGCGGTAGTGGCGATGGCACATCCCAATGGGTTTCTGTGAATGACTTGGAGTATCAGAGGACGGAGGTGCATGTATGCGAAAGGTTTTTACCCTCCATATGTGCTTCCGTGTTCTCCAGGCTTGATGCAGAGCATGATCTCCTTGTCGGCCAATACAGCGGACACGGGATACACTAGAAATCAATTGTCTGATCGAGGGAACACCCGAAAACGCGCAGCCGCTACTCACTACCGCCAGAGAGAGCTTTTCCGAGCAGAACGATATCCGCGCGGATATTCTCGTGATAACTAGCAAGCAATTTACCGGTTCTGCACAAGCCCTACGTCGCAAAGTCTGTCGGTTCGAGTTCCACGGATGCGGTGGAGAAGCTTACAGTTTGGATTTCGTCGCAAATCAATAGCACGTTATGCTTCGTGCATAACTCCCGAACTTTCTGAAGGTAGCCAGCTGGGGGTACAATGATTCTGGAAGGAGATAGTGTTAGAAGGGTGGGTAATCACCATGCGTGAAACACATCTATACCCAGCTTCACCCTGAATCGGCTCAACCAAGAATGCGGCGGTGTTCCTTCCGTGAAGTTCCAAGGCTCGCTCGAGATCTTCAATTACACCATATCGAATCAGCCTCTCGTTTGAATCCGCATCCAAAAATGTGGGTCCGACGCCCGCAAGATAAGGTCCGAAACCGACTCGACTGTCAGGATCTGTGCTCATGCTAGAGGGATGACAAATAGAATCAGTAGTTACGCATCGATGTAGTCCACAGAAAGCAGTTTACCTAATGACTCCAAGTGTCCGCCCGTGGAAATTGCCCTCCACGCTGAATAATATGGCTTTCCCTTGCTCAACACCCTTCTTCTCGTAGGCCCACTTACGAGAGAGCTTGATCGCTGTCTCTACAGCTTCGGCGCCGGTATTCATTGGCAGCACCATGTCGTATTTAAAGAGAGATGTTATCTTCTGGGCGAAGGGCCCAAAACTCGAGTTGTAAAATGCCCTCGATGAGAGGGTCAGCTTGGACGCTTGGTCCGTTAGAGCCTTCACGAGCCTCGGGTGACAATGGCCCTAACGATCCGTGATTAGTTAACTTTTATAATCACGTATCCGCGTTCCACTGACTTGATTGACGGCGCTACGAAAAAAAAGCTTCGTGGGTTCCAGGGTAAAGTGTGTGGCTGAACGCCTACTCACGAATACGCCGAGAGCATGTCGATGTATTCCTTGCCTTCTAGGTCCCATACCCTGGCAGCGGGCATTGTAAATCAGCTCTCACGACTTTTGGTACCAGGTCACCAGCAGGTGCAGTTCGTGAACTTACTTCGCTCCTCTCGCCGTGTCAAAAACTACCGGAAGAGGATGGTAACTACATGCAGACTCTCGTGAGAATTACGTTCGTGTTGAAACGAGAGTGACTCACTTATGAGCTCCGTATCGATGCTCGAGGTCGATGACATTGGCAGAGTTGAGTTTGAGCTTCGGAGAGGATTTGGTCGGGGCGGCAGGAACCGGAGCCATTTCTGTTGAAGTGGTGGTGGTGGTGGAGGTAACAAAGAGAGGAAGTTTAGATCCGATGGGGTTTTCCAAATCCCGAGTGGAGAACGCAGATCTTTTTGACCCGAACCCGATTAGTCACGGGTTCAGGCGGGTTGACCAACGGATCATTTGATCGTCTCACTTCCCAATCCTATCTACTGATATAACATCAGTCAACATGGCAGACACTTTATTTCCAAGTTATTTCACCTTATTTCACCTTATTTCATCTTATTTTTGATTGTCTGCCCTTATATAATCTAAGTCCAAATATTATACAATCTCAAGGGGCTAAATGGCAGGGGGGCTGCCACAAATAAGATCAAATAAGCTTGAATAAGTAAAATAAGACAATGCCTCTTTTTCTGATGGCCTATACCACAGGTCCCCCCTGACTGGGTCCTGGGTGGGAATTGGGTCCAGATCACCAGGTCAAGGGTTGGTGGGTTTGGCTGGCTGTCCAGCTGGAACTGTTATGAACAGAGTCCAATGGGATTCTGAACATAACTGAGTTAGCAAAGGATCAAGGAACAAAGTCTGGCAAGTAGCTATTAACTACCAGTCTGTTGTCAGGGTTGCATCCTTACCTGAACATCTCACCCTTCTTTTAAACAGGGATCTCAACCAGTCTTGAACCTGTGACCTGGTTCTCAGTGTTGTTGGAGTGTTCTTGGAGTTCTTGTTGGTACAGTGGTTAACACGGTAACCCCTTCCTGTCAAATTGTCAGGCCACTCTAGCCCAAACACTCACTGGCACAAATGAGGATAGCTACTCCCCAACAAAAAGGATACTTGTCTTTAAGGTGCCTGTGTACACAATATTCCAGCAGGTTGGCCTCCAAGACAAACAACCACTTCAGACTGGCAGTGAATGGTTTCTTTGGAGTTGACCTAAATGACTCAGGATTCAACCCAAGGTTTCTGATGGGTGCCCTGGCTACTGATGCAAAAGAAGTCTCCTGGAAAGGGTTGACTTATAGTGGTTTATGAGAGTGGGAGAGGAAGGGATCGTGTTGAATGCTGTTCGATAGCACCCTCAGCCTAAATACTGCTCACTGTATAGTGAGAGGGGAGAGGATATCTAACGATAATAAGACTGGGGAGCTACAAGGGCTAGAGAGGACTATTTTATACTACTCTAACTCTAGGGCAGGTCTCTGCGCACAGACCATGTTATGCTCTCCATGTGATTGTGCACAGACCATTGGAGTTCTGTCGGTCCATGGTGGAACTCCTTGCAGTCCATGCAGAGCTCCATCTTCGTCATCCATCATTTTATGTAAGCAATAAGAAAATGAAGGAAGGAAATGATAAACCAATAACAATGAGTGGAAGGTTTATTAATGGAATGTGCTTGCTCAGCACAATTAAAAAGGGTCCAGATTGTTCTCAGTGTGGCAGTGGGTCATCTGATGAATCATTCTTCTCAGCGGGCTGATGACTAAGTGTGGTGGGGTAAGGGAGTGCTTTCATTGGTGAGGAAAGGGACTTAGCGTGAAGGCTATTTAATCGCAAGCAGCCTTTGCTCTATTCCTCAGCAAACTGCTCTTCTCCTCCCCATGTCTCTTCAAGACAACAAAGTCTTTGTATCTCCATGTAACCAGAAGATTACTAGGCTCAACACCAGAGTCTGTGCTCAGACCAGCTTCAGAACCGAAGCCACTTCCCCATTACAGGTTGGTGACATCGATGGGTCTTCAGTTTAGAAGACTTATTGATTCGCCTTTTCTAGCTCATAGAAGCTGTTTTGTCTCAACAGGATCATGAGATGCCACATCGAGCCTGGGATGAAGGCAGGTCGTTTGATGACCAGGTCTGGCAACAGGCCATCTTGGCTCTCCAAAATCAAGATGAGAATCATTGTTCTAGGGCAATGAACGATGATGAGAGCATCCTCTTCCAGTTGATCCAAAGGGGGATCATCGACATGTTGTCCTTCGACAAGAACTTGAAGGGCACAGGTGTCTGGTACTCCACCGTTATAGGAGATCACTTGTGGGCTATGTTTGAGCTCAAACGCACTAGGGTGTGTTGTGGTTGTCGATCGGTTTAGATCGCCTTCTAACAATGCTCTTTTACAGAATGATTGTCTTGAGAGCGAACTCCATCGGTTGTCCGGGGAGTTCCGTATGCTGTCGGGTCGTTATATCCACCTGACTGAGGTCTTTGACAAGTTCGTTGGAGACGTTAACCAGGAATTGGGTAAAGCCTTGTCAAGGCTCAACCGTCACCGTTCCTTGTTGGAGAAGCATTCCACGAAGGCAGTCGAGTTGGAAATGGATTTGGCTGACCACAAGGAGTGCATCGATGACCACGCTGTTATGATCAACAGCTTGTCCAATAAGGTCTGTCAGTGTGGGGATAAATCTCCCGAAGTGGTCACTCCTCCTGTCATTTCTCTGGAAGTCCCGTCTGGCAGCCATTTGCCTTCCCTCTACCTTACTCCTCCTGAAGAGAACTCTCAGCCTATTCCCATTCCTCCATGGTGTGTCCCACCAGGTTTATTGGGTCCCGGGGTGCCTTCTCTTGCTCCAGTGGTTCAGGAGTCAGTGACTCAATTGATACCCATCACTGAGGCCGAGGAGAGGGAAATTGAAGACACCCTGGTTGGGGCCTGGCAGGCTCAAGGTCAGGTGCAAGTTCGTGCCCTCTGTCGTTTGTCCCATGACCATCATCCTTACTGCAAAGCCTTAGGTCAGCGATCATCGGGCTTTGTCTACCAACCTGATGTCGGTGCTGAACCAATCATTCGCCGCGCTCTCCGTAGAGCCAAACTCGGTGGTGACTTGGGCTACAGAGCAAGTAGCGAGTCCAGAAGCAAGGGCCTATCGACTGTTGAGTGTGATGCATGTTGTAATGTTGATGCCTAACAGTAATGTGTATACTCGCTTAGTGGCTAGGGGAATGAGCGGTGAGATGCAGGTAGTGTTTCCATTAGAATCCATCAACTTCGATGCTCTTTGCTCCAAGCATCTAGATGGTTACAATGTACATGGTCTGTACGACAAGGTGGTTCCACATGGCACCATTAGGGTGGATGATTGTCAGGCCACTCTAGCCCAAATGCTCACTGGCACAAACGAGGATAGCTAGTCCCCGACAAAAAGGATACTCGTCTTTAAGGTGCCTGCTTATCTCAATACTCCAGCGGGTGTCAGTCTCCTCTTCGTCCAACGTGGAACTGGCAGAGTATAAGCTGTCTTCAGATGTGTCCTACACGACGCGGGATTCGACCCAAGGTTTCCGATGGGTGCCCTGGACAGGCGCAGAACAAGTCTTCCAGGAAGGATCAACTCGTAGAGGTTTGTGAGAGTGGGAGAGGAAGGGATCATGTCAAAGGCTCTCAAAGGCACCCTCCACCTAAATACCACTCACTATCCAGGCTCTTAGCGAGAGGGGAGAGGATATCCGATGATAATAAGACTGGGGAGCTACAAGGGCTAGAGAGGCTATCTTTATACTACTCTACTCTAGGGCAGGTCTTTCGTGCACAGACCATGCTGTGTTCCCCATGTGATTACACACAGACCAACGGAGTCCCGTCGGTCCGTAATGGAGTTCCGTGCGGTCCTTGCAGAGCTCCGTCTTCATCATCCATCATTTTTAGGTAAGCAATAGGAAAATGAGGGAAGAAAATGATAAACCAATAACAACGAGTGGAAGGTTTATTAATAGAATGTGCTTGCTCAGCACAATAGAAAGGGTCTGGGCTGTTCTTTCGGTGAGGCGGTGGGTTACCTGACCAATCTTTCCCATGGCGGGCCATTGACTAAGTGTGGCGGGGTAAGAGAGCGCCTGTTTGTGTGAGGAAGTGGACTTAGCGTGAAGGCTATTTAATCACGAGCGGCCTTCGCTCTAATCCTCAGCAAACTGCTCTTCCCTTTTCCCCATGTCTCTTCAAGACAACAAAGTCTTCGTCTCTCCACGCAACCAGAAGATTACCAGGCTTGACACTCGAGTCCGTGCCCAAACTAGCTTCAGTACCAAGGCTACCTCCCCATTACAGGTTGGTGACATCGATAGGTCTTCGATCTAGAAGGTTTATTGACTCTCCTTACTAGCTCGTAGAAGCTGTCTTGTCTCAGCACGATGAGGACATGCCGCGTCGGGCCTGGGATGAAGGTGGCTCGTTTGACGACCAGGTTTGGCAACAGGCCATATCCGCTCTTCGTAATCAGGACGAGAATCGTCGTTCGAGGGCGATGAACGATGATGAAAGCATCCTCTTCCAGCTGCTTCAGAGGGGGATTGTCGACATGTCGTCCTTCGACAAGAACCTGAAGGGGACCGGGGTCTGTTATTCTGCGGTCATCGGCGATCGTCTTTGGGCGATGTTCGAACGCGAACGCACAAGAGTGCGTTGTAGTTGTCGATCGGTCTAGATCACCTCCTAACAATGCCTTTTTAGAACGACCGTTTGGAGAGTGATCTCCACAGATTGTCAGGGGAATTCCGGATGTTGTCGGGTCGTTACACCCATATGGCCCAGTCCTTTGACAAGTTCATCGCGGACGTCAATAGGGAGTTAGGTAAAGCCTCGACAAGGCTTAACCGTCACCATTCCGCTTTGGAGAAGAGTGCAGCGCGTCACTCGGAGTTCGAGACACAGCTGGACGATCATAAGGAGTGCATCGACGACCACGCTGTTATGATTAACAGCTTGTCCGATAAGGTCTGTCGGTGTGGAGATAAGTCTCCCGAACAAACTACTCCTCCCGCGGTTTCTCCCGAAGTTCCGTCCGGTAGCCGCTCTCCGTCCCTCTACCTTACTCCTCCCGAGGAGAACTCTCAGCCTATCCCGATTCCTTGGCGTGTCCCGCCAGGGTTGTTGGGTCCGGGGGTTCCTTCTCTGGCCCCAGTCGTTCAAGAGACGGTGTCTCAATTGATACCGATCACCGAGGCCAAGGAGCAAGAGATCGAGGATACCTTGGTGGGAGCTTGGCAAGCTCAAGGTCGTGCCCACGTTCGTGCTCTTCGTCATACCGGCTATGACCATCACCCTTACCGTAAAGCCTTAGGACAACGAGTCTCAGGGTTCGTCTACAGACCCGATGTTGGCGCTGAACCAGTCGTTCGACGCGCTCTCCGTAGGGCCAAACTTGGGGGCGACTTGGGGTACAGGGCAAGTAGCGAGTCCGGAAGCGAGGGCTTATCGTCTCCTGAGCGTGATGCGTGTTGTCACGTTGATGCCGAATAGTAATGTATACGCTCGCTTGGTTGCTAGAGGAATGGCTAGGGAAATGCAGATCGTGTTTCCGTTAGATAGTACGGACTTTGATGCTCTATGTTCCGAGCAGTTCGATACTTTCGATGTACACGGCCTGTATGACGAGGCGGTTCCTCATAGCACCATTAGGGTTGACGATGCCACAGACGAATTCAGTAGGGACATCCTAGAGCCAGTAGTAGAAGAAGACGGGGATCCAGACTGGTCTGACGAGTAGTGGACCATACGCCGAGATACACCGGCTTCAGTGTATAGACTCTTTCTGACGTTCCTGTGTGTGTGAGCAAGGCGAAATAGTTAAAAGAGTGACTACGAAAGTGTCTGTTTGTTAAAGGAGAAACAGAGTCGGGTATAAGGAGAAATGGTGGGTAATGAACGTGATTCGTAAGGATTTTAAAAGTTTTGAAAAATTACTCGCCAAATACTTGCACAATCCTGACAATGATGCTACTGACAAATTGGGTAGGGACATCTTGGAGACTGTAGTGGAAGATGATGGGGATCCAGACTGGTCCAATGTGTAGAGGACCATATGCCAAGGTAGTACTGGTTTCAGCACTACAATCTAAATTTCTTCTCCGATTGGGTGTGTGTGTGAGCAAGTCAAAATGGGCAAAAGAGTGTTTATGAAAGTGTCCATTTGTTAAGAGGGGAAACTGATAGGGTATATGGAGAAATGGTGGGGTAATGAACATGAAATCGTAAGGATTAAAAAGTTTTGAAAAATACTCGCCCAAAAACTGCACAATCCTGACACAAATAACCCACCATTCAATGTCTTTCAATTGGTCTATTGTTAGTTCAGCACATAGACCATGCTGTACATACACACAGACCATGTTTGTTCGTGCTTGGTTAGGTTTGGGTGTTACTTGTCACTGTCTTGTCACATCTTTGGACCAGTATATAAGCCCATTGTTATATTACTTGTATTTCCTTAGATTTGATATCCAAAAGGGATCTCTCTCCATCTACTCTCACTCTCTCTTGATGTGGCTCCCCAAGAGAGTACTGCTTTGGCTCCTGCAAGTTTGGCATGACTCATGTTGTGTTGTCCCATTGTCTTGTTGATAGGGTTTGCCCTACAGCATATCAAATCACTGAGCCATGACATCTGTCACTTGAAGGCCAGACAGAGTCCAAAGTCAAATGAAGTAAGGGTGAGATAGAAGACTGGCACAGGGCTGGAGTGGAGTCCTTTTGGATGA
>MU118035.1:93719-113114 GCA_014904855.1 Thelephora ganbajun
TCTATTACGAGCAGGCATACAAGACGAGTATCCTTGTGCGAGGTCTTGCAAACCTCGTTAGTGCCGGTGAGCGTTTGGGCTAGAGTGGCCTGACAATGACGGAACGACAACGGAAGGAGTTGACCGGTCCAGGGTCCAAGTACTTGAATGGGTGTCTCAGCGTGCGCGTGGAAAAGAACCAAAAACATTGCTCACCGTTTGAGAGGACGGATCAAAGACCTACGCCTGGTTGCTTGCATCACGGTAGATATGGCTGACTTGTCGATATTGTGCGCAGCACAGATGGAGGAGATCGACTCCTTGAAGGAGGAAGGGTCTTCGATGAGTGCAGGGACCAGGCTCTTCAAAAGTTCCATGGTGGGATTCGGGTCAGAGCTCAAGCTCGAGGTCGGGCGGGCGGATGCAGACTCGAAGTCAGGTAACAGGGACGCATGGCGCGATGAAGGGGTGTTGAATCTCACCACTGGCTTCGCGTACGGATGGGGACGCCTGCACGATAAAACTCTTGGAACGGGAAACTGACGCAGGAGGGGGAGGGGACTCATGCATCTCGGTTCGGGTGTCTAACCCTCACGACCATACTCCCATCTTCTTGAATACTATAGCAGTGAAATGGAAACCTCTTGCAGGTAACGAGCTTGATAGAATCGAATTAGTGTTAGTGGGTGGCCGGGTCCCCTACGAAGTAGCACTCACCTCGGGGGTAATCCTCAAGCCCGCATGTCCACCCAACGAAGGAAGGTAAATGACTGTGGGCGGTTGGGCGTTGCGCATGTTGGTAACGTCCAGGACTAAACAGATAGGTGGGGGTGGAGGACATATCGTGATGGGGGGTTTTATACCGATCCATGGTGGCCCTGCTTTGTGAATGATCGTGGTTTCGTGTAACAAGGTCACAAAGCCGAGTGGCTAACCTAGCACCGGTCAGATCGATTTAGAATGCGCCCAGATGATATACAGGTTACGGCAAGGGGAAATTTTGAGATTATGGATTGTGGGGGAATCAGGTATGATACAAATAGGTAACAGACATGAAAAAGTGGCAGAGAACATGGGAAGCGAGCCTCAGACGAGGTGAAGTAATGGCACGATCTACATAGCACAGTGTTGGTCTTGTTCTGGATGAAAGCGGGAGAATGCACAATTCGAGGACGTGCAATGTGCGGCCTCAAAGAGTGACCTTGAGGTTCGTGGGGAGTGGATCCCCCACTGTGACGCAGTACTTGTACTCGGAGATGAACCTGAATGGTAGTTAGCGGTGTTTGCAAAAACATGAATCGAATGACCAACCCGGAGACCACCATGTTCACGACCGATGGGTTTCTCACTCATTTGTAAAAGGTGATGAACTGTCCCGCCTGGACGACAGCGATCTCCCCTTTTCACTTGAGGCCCGGACAGCCCGCCTCCACGGCTTTGTTGGGGCTATCCTCACCCTCCCAATAAGCACTCACGAGAAAGACGTCATGGCTGATTCCTACAGCGCAGTCGTGGATATCGCTGAGCCTGACCTTCTTCGAGAATTTCTGCTCGACTTTGATGTATCAGGGGTTTTCAAAACCCTCGTCTTGGGGAACCATTGAAACAAAAGACACTGGTGTCAGGCGAGGGTGAACCCGCCCAAAGATGAACCCACGAACAATACCTGGTGTCTTTGCGTGCAAGTTAGTTGAGAGAGAATTATCGAATCAGAAGGACTGTTCTGCGTACTGTTGGGCCCTTTGGCTTCCGATGGATGCGAGGCATGGTGAAGTGGGATAGATGGGTGTCGGGGGAGAGTATGAGAACAGAAGAGGGCAGCAGGAGTGGCTACCCAGCCATCCTGCCTGTCGGGTTATAAACCTCTCAAAGCCTCAAAGAATCCGCACGCGGTTTTTGAGTTTGATAAGATCGCGGCAGGGGCCAAGGTTTCTTTGTGACATGTGACGGCTTCCCAACTCTCCCAAATCTGCATGCTCAGGTCGTTCATAAGAGATGATGAACCTTGCACCACCATGTCTGGCAACAATCTTGGGCTTGAGAATTATTCCCGAGTTACATGGCCTACCAATGCTGTCTGTCGGCGGTTGTTCCAACCAGATTCGTAGCCTGAGGGTTGAAGAAGGAACCCATCATTTATCCGTCAGTGACAGATTTGGGGGCTGGAACATTGGTCGCAAGGTATGCATCCCACTTTCTATTAGGCATTTTACTGTTTGAGGGCATCTTTCAGCCGTTCTTGAAGCTTATGGCTGGATTTTTGACCTGTCTCATTGCAGATTCTTATCATTCAAGTCTATCCAACCTCCAAGCGAGCCAGAACATCTCTACCCTTGTTCGGAGCCCTGCCATTCCCGGAAAGTTCGAAACTCTGCCTCATCAACCTCAATTTCACTCCCAGGCATCATCGTTTTCTATGTACACAGTATGCCTTCTTCTGTTGTCTGCTTCCACCTTGAATCTGGCTAACAACACTTTGATGTCAGTTCGTCGGTTTGTTTCTTCACCTGTTGTCTGGTTTTTAGTGGTTTTCTGGATCTCTATGGCAAATGTTTTAAACACCGAATCCTCCTGCACATCTAATCACCACCCCTTGCGTGTGACCTAAGTCCACCCTCACTAATGACACCCGACACTTTGCTTCACCGTTGCCACAACTTTCGACGAAGAACCCAAGGCGAGTTTTGACATCTGTCTCTGGTATGTACGGGTGGTCAGACGGCCAAGGCGACATCTGCTCCTTGCCTACACCATGAGGTCCCAGGAGGTTGGAACCTTTGTGTGTACATTGGTCCGGTCACGGCGCACTTAGGCGACACTTCGCACACGCTTCCCTATTACGCAATCGCAATCCTTTGTAGAGGCCACCCCCTTGCACTTGGCTGTTCCAATTTCAGATTTTACCTCTTCAATCGTCCAAAGAAGGTGGCCCCGTCCTGAGGTTACCGGTCCCAGGCTGCGATTGGTGCGTCGGTTTCATTTAATGTTTGATTTGTTGATGTGGCCCCTTTCCTTTCCAGACAGCAAACAAAGGACAATTCGCTCTCGAAAGGCTGAATTACTGAATGCTTCTGTGCCTCTCAAGAGAGCCACTCTGGACACCTCATTGGCACGAGGTGTACATTTGGTTTTTGGATATAAGGTGACCCCCCTCTCGTTGGAAAATCTCCCAGCACCCTTCGTCCTCTGTTGCTCGGTCTTCATTACTTACTATCACCCCGCGTTTTCCCTGCACACACCCACTATCTCGCCTGCCTCTTGTCCTATCTTTCGTTATCCGATTCACTCACTATGCGTTCTCCGAGTTTGCGTCAATGTACCCACCCCTTGATTACCCGGTTTACTCTTGAGTGGTTGCTGACAATATCTTCTCCAGATATATTCTCTAGGGTAAAGGATGCACCCGACTTTATTCCACTTCTGGTTTATCTCCACCTCCCGCCCACACACCACCTCACACACTCCCAAGCTGACTATTGGACCCAATCCCTTGTGAGTTACTATCCGGAAAGCTTGAAAGATGGTTCGTCTGCTCCTCTTGTTTGTGTTCAACATTCAACGTGTCAATCGTGAATTATAGATGTCCTCAAGGCTCTCGCTATAGATCCGGATCGCATTATCCCATTGATCCCGTACATCCTTTCGAGGATCTCCAGGCTGCACATCGTTTCAGAATCCCAGGTGCGCTCCAACTCCCTGTCATTTTGAATTCGACCCGAAAGATATTCTCGCAGATCAAAGATGTTGTCGATGGAGTTCCTCCCGAAACCAACCCTTTTGTTGAGGATGGTAGAGGATCTAGTTGACAATTTTTGTGTATAGGTTACTGATGCATGATTGCAGGGTCACAACTGCGTCCTGCTCGCTTCTGCGAGCCCCTCCCCATTTCTGATATGGCTTCCCAAGTAGGAGACATTCCCAGCTCCGTTCCATCTCCCTTCGAAAGTGAATTCGTCTCTTCCATGATGCCGCCATTCACAACTAATCCATCGCAGGTGAACGTTTCTACCTCACACCACAACAGATGGAAGGACAGAAAGAGCTTCCGGAGTTTTCAGTTTATTGTGGAATAAATTATATGGGATCATGGCCCAACCCCGCCCCCACCAGAATGCATGGGGCTGGAGATACCCCTCCCTCTCGTCCTCCCTCTGGCTTGTCTGGACAGCGTTCAGTATGTCAACTTAATTGGCTTCCAGTTCCATACTGATCATTCACTGGAAACAGGCAAGTCCAGAATCATCATTCAAGGGGCTCAATGTAGGGGGGTCCAGTGTTGTCGGTCTGGACACCTCTGTGCATACCGACCCCGGTCATCAGTTCTCTCAGCCAGTTGGTCTATGGGCAGAGATTGAGGAGATTCAGAATGCCATTGTTGTGAGTACGATCAACGTGAAGTATATCCCATCCATATTTTGACCCAACGTTAGTTTCGCATCGATCATGACATGTACTATCTGTCAGTCCCCAAGCCGTTCATCTTGAGCACAGCATATGGGTTCGTCTTGGGTGCCTTTTCATTCTTGGGGCTTCGTGCGCTCTCCTACAGCCCGCTCGCTGCCCTTATCTGTAGCGTCCCCTTGTCACTAGCATTGGTTTTGATTGCTGGGATTTTCATCTCGCCTGACTCATTGATAGCCACCTAATCGTATTACTTCTGCTTGTGTGTACTTGATTTGTATAAATATATCTAGGATGCTTTATCGAATTGACATGTTCCGTAAGCCTTCAAGCTTCAGATCTCAAACCTGATCAACGAAGTCTGCCTCTGCCACCACGAGGCAGTCGCTTGGGTCAAGCTGTTGTGGCGTATATATTCCTCTGCAACCACCATGATCAGGAGCACGCCTCAGAACAGGCCGCACAAAAGAAAACCATACCATCGTGTCCAGGTCCCTCCAGAAATTGTCGAACAAATTGATCGCATCGGTTCGTCGATTCTGTTATGTCTCAGATGGACGAACCTTTCATTGGGTTGGTTTCCCTAAAGCCGTGGAGCACACTTCGCGACAGATTTCTGAGATCCCAAGTACTGCAAGTGTAAGTTCTGTCTCTTCAGAGGACGGGGGCACTCGATAAAAAAAAACAACACCAGGACCGCCCAGGGCAGCGAACTCTATGAGCCAATGCAACCGTAAGCTCGCATTCACAGAAATGCTATATCACCCTCTTGATTCTTGAAGCAGGCCACCTCCCCTGAACACCAGCAGGGACCCTGGTGGTATGATCCTTCAACGGGCAACCCCACTGACTCTGACTTGAATAGCACAGATCTTCAGAGCCTGGAAACCTTAAACAACACTGTACAACTTGCCGGTGGTAGCACAGATGACGACGTGATTGTGGAGGCCGCAAATCAGATCGCCACAGAGGTGTGCCCCGGACTGTTTGTTCCTCTACCTGGACCCTTACCTCAAGTTTAGCCAAAGAGTGGTGCTTCTTGGACACTGTCAGGTCCTTCGAATACTTCTACAGCCCCAATGTTCCAGCTGGATGAGGCTGACATTCTACCCGTTCAACCCCCAGCCAGCCTAGCAGGTGGTGTATCGTCATCCTGATCTCTGGCCTCATCCTCCCGTCGTCAAATAATTGCTTCTAACAATCCTACTGGTGTTCGTACACCCTATATTTCTCATCACACGTCTCATGCAGAATAATTCAGGTTAACCACAAAGTAGTCGTAGATGTTGATCAATTACGGCTGGATTTGAGGGAAGTGTTTGATGAATTTCTCGTGCATGTGAACGCGGTGGTCGACCGCCATATAAAAAGGCTTTAGTATTGTCCAGTTCGAGGTACTTGTGGTAGATCTTGGCCTATTTGTTAAAGAATGTTTGCTGTTTGCGACTGGTCCAACTTGCTAGCCGCAGGCATCATGATCGGAAAACCCCTCAACCCCATGACCACCAACCACGACATTGAATCCATCCTATCGACCAGCGACACCTTCTACACCACCCCAGAGATCCCATTCACCACCCCGGTTGAGGATATAACACAGGCTGTCATCGATTACAGGGAGTCTGGCATCCCATGTGTGATTACTGGGTTCCCTATTGCCAAAGATGGCAAACAATCCCCATTTTGCCAATCGATAGAGTGGATAGAATCCATTTATACTAATTGAGGTGTGCCACTTCCAGTATTTTCACAATGCTTTCTTCAAAACCTTGTGACAGCTTGCAGCGATGTGTTGGTCAATGCCCACAGTACAGGGGATGCCCACAACGCCACAGGTAATATATTCTACTTTTGCAACGACACACTCCCTTGACCTGATCGCTCGATCCCACAGGGCCTATCCTTTCATGTCCCCTGGAGTGGGTCACCTGGCTACAAGAATCGTTTATTGTGCCTAGCTGTTTGGTCCCATATGGAGGGAACAATCTTCTTCCGGATGGGACACAGAGCATTTTGTTGAGGCTTTTTGGACCGGAACACGGTTTGTCTGATGTGCTTGTTCACTGCTGAGCGCCAATTACTCATCCAAGACTAGATGCGCTGTTCCAAGACGATTTGTGCTCGACATTTACACACAATCTACTTTGTGTTGGAGGCACAGATGTAGGCAAACACTGGTTTATGACAGCTGCTGAAGACTGGCCAGAAGTCACGGAACACCTGTGTGCGTGCGACAGCTCAAACACGATTCGCGCACAGTCTATGTCCCTTCATGAATTATCACAAGCCCCATTCAATATCTACTTCTACACGCAGAGAAAGGGAGATCTCGTGATTCTACCTCCGCGAAGGTTAGGCCACCCACGCTCGGTGTTCCTCAACTAACAATTTGCCTAGTTTTTCTCAAACGATTCACCAAGGGATCACTGCAAGCCTTTGTTGGGAATGTATGACAGTGCGAGGGCTCGAGATATTTATTTATCATGAAAGGATCTTCAAACAGCGGTATGATGACTGCGGGCCTGTCTTTTATATGCTGACTCCCTTTAGGATTTGCGCCAAGATTCGCTATCACCCCCATCAAATCCTCTGTAGTATTGTTCTGAAGCTCTACGAGGAGCTAGTCAACCTCAAACGGTCTCAACCAAACAACCTCTCATTGTTGTTGGCGAAGTCAGGAATCCTCAAGTGGGGATTCAGCTTATTGGATGAGGTGATCAATTCTAGTTATTGTTCACAAGACAAGTTACTCCCTGTCGTTGAGCCAACTTTGCCACCCCCTCCCTGCTCATTTTGCGGGGGAGAGCTTTTTCAGACTGTCTTCTGTTGCACCGACTCTTGTGTTCGCGATGGTGTAACCAGCAGCTCAGTGGACTGCAAGATCCTGATCTGTAATTATTGCTTCATCGATGGTCGTGCCTGTCGTTGCGGATCCATGGCACCGTATCGGATACAGCCCTTGGATGGACTCATTGAGCTCAGGATGAACATTGCTAACCTACTAGGTGCATCTGACGAGAATGATTCGGCATGGTCGTGAGTGTTCTCTCAGCACTGAAAATGGGGGAGTCACCACTGACACTACCCATAGTGACCTAGACCCACAGAGGTGTGGCATGTTCAATGTCGCAAAAGCGCTTTGTGAGATCAGGGCGAAAAGCACACAAGTCAGTACCACTTGCATATGGTATAGATTAGCTCTCACTGATTCATGTTAATAGTCAGTGGAGCGGTCGTGCTCAATACAGCCAGCTCCTTCACATCATGTTTCCAAGTTTTCAGTCATCAACTGCCTCCATTGTCACGCAAATCGTTGTTATAAACACATCCTTTCAACCTACCATGTTCATTCGACACAAGCCCTAAAAGCTGATCTCGCGGATGCTACCAGTACCCTATGGCACAACCTCCACAAAGAAATGAAGGATACATATGCAACGAAATACCCTCAGTTGAGGGTGGCAATCAGGAATGGGTCGTGTTACCCCCTTGGTCACCGTCTTGCTTACTATGCATCGAACTATGCACCGACCACGCCTCTCAACCAGGCCGTGTCTCTGGGATTCTACGATACTCCAGACAACACAGTATTCATCCCCTTGTTTCTCAGCTCAACGACACATGTTTACTCACTCATTGCCACCATTTAGGTAGCCCAAGGGGTTTCACTTCGCCACTCTAGGTCGAGGTCTACATCAGTTGCATCGCTCGCTGGGGTAGAGACAGGTGTACCCCGACAACTACATCAACGAGGTTCGGGTGTCCAGTCATCCTCCACCGTCGTGGAAGGGTCCAATTCACAAAAGCAAAGACTTAGTCCACCAGAGGAGGGTGCTGTTGCAAGCAAACGCGCTTGAACGATGTCTGAATCAAGTAATACAAAGACGATGGAGATGATCCAAGAAGAAATGACAATACCCAGAGAATTGGGAAGGGACATAATGCACGAGGAAAACCGGCAAGAACAAGAAGATCTCATGAGTCATGGGTGCTTACATCATTCCCAGATGTAATATAAAAGTCCCCCTCCAGCAAGGTGAATCATCACGGAATGACATTGGTCCATTCGAGGAAGGCAATAGCCGTGTCACTCCATGCCCTCATCCTCCAGTTCGGGAGTATAAGAAATCCAGCAGAAAGTCACGCCAGGTAGTCCTCGACATGATATACTGGCGCTGTTGCTGACGATTTAGATAGGGTGACCAACTCTCCAGCCCTCTTCATCACCCCTTAGTATTCTTCGATCCTGATACCGATATGGCAGTAGGAGAGGTGCACACCTGTGTCAGATTGGAAATGATGTTATCACTCTTACCATTTATCACCAGTCTGACTCATCGAAGTCTGGATATCATTCTACATTGGAACAATTATTGAGGGTCCACACCACATGCATTTCCCAACCATATTCCGACAGAACATCTGCTGCAGAACAAGTAGTGATGCGGATACCCACACCAACCACCACGACACAAGCGACCTCCTCCTTCCCTCTCTCAACTTTGCTGCAGCATCCTGATCGGACCGATCAACAGTCCTGCACCTATAGCAGATTGGAATCTCGCAACATTCACCTTCCTGCACAACTGGCCTTGGGTAGTACTTGGGCCTCACAGGGTGCATTCAGGCAAGGGAATTGTGCGTGTTCTACAACACCTGCCCCACGTCAAGGCCCAAGTACTTCTTACTCTGCGTTACGAACAGGTGGGGGGACCAGTTCTGTGGATCCCATGACCTCAGCCTTTCCTTTCCGAATTCCAAATCAAATGAACTATCTGGTTCACAGAGTATCTCAAAATGACCCCAATCTCTGTCCAATACCCACAGGATATTGTTCCGATGGTCATAGTTTCGTTAGATTTGCCTCGCCTTCTGCCCAAACCTCGGCTCAGACTAGCACAGTGCCACCTCGACCTAGTACGTGGTACCCCATTGTCTCAGTGGCTGTAATCCTCACAAGCACCCAGGGAGGCCAATCATAGGCAATTCTTTATCTTCAGAAAATCTGAGTGCATATGCAGAGATCCTCAAGGAATCTGAGAAGGAATGGGAAGGTACCGTATTATTTCTGTTCAAAATTGGGGCCTAGTTGAACTGCAGAATCTCTAGCTGCTTCGCACACAACTAATAAGTCTATTTTCCAAAAAGGCAAGCCGTGAGTGTGGAAGGCTGCATCGCCACATTGTAGGCCTCAGTATTAGACCACTGTCGGGGTGCTTTTATTCCATCATAATACAGCAATCATTTCATTAGTGACCGTATGTTACTTGGTTTTGTTTTCGCATGTAATCACACCTCCAACATCTATTCAGCTACTGGTCTACATACAAAAGAGACAGATGAGCATGGGAAACTATTCATGATTGACCCATGCCCTCTGCTCATCATATCTGCGACGTAGAGTGTCCCCATTGGCTGGAGTCTCGAGAGATGAACTGGGCAACTCATCCCCTGCCAGGAATGGCAACGATTGAATATTGAAGGGTCCCGGACACAATTCCAATTAGCATCGCCCGGCAAGCTCAGATCGAACATTGTCTGGCAAGTTCATGAATAGCCAACCTGCATTTTTAATTGTATCACGCTGAAGATTTGTTCATTGCCGGGAGGAGCGATCATGAGAACCACTTCCACAAGATGTTCCATCCCCAGATGCTCCTCGTTGACACTCCATCCCCCCCATCCACAAACTTTCCTCACGAGATGCAAAAGTCTCATTACCGTTCGCACACAGTCAACAATAATGACACCGGATTCTCCGTGATGGAGTTTCGGGGTTCCTGAACAAGATCATCGTTGGTGAATGCTTTGCTGTGGTACACAGTGTTGTCACCAAGTTAACGCTACCACAAGATTATTATGCCAAAGGTTCAGTACTCTGGTGTCTGAAGACACACCTGTGGCTTAGGACTGGCTTTCACTGGGTTCCCGCCTCTCCGTCAATGTAGGTCAGTCAGACACATCGGGTAGGCTCAAGACTGCGTTCCACCTCCTTTGGAATCTGTGTGCTAACACATGTTGGTGGTCCTTTTCATTTCTGGTTTACAGGATACAGTAATCGGTATGGACTCCACCCTTCAGCCTTGTTTTCGACCTCCAGCCATCTTGATTGCGGGAACGACCCTGGAGTGCGAGACAGCATCTCAGAGCCTGCATACGGTGGTGATTCACATTGAAGGATTATTGGGTGCTTTGAGATGTGGGAAGGCGGTCGTGGGAGCCAGGGAGCTGTCACTCGTTTTTGTGGTGGTGACAACCATCCCTCTATTCGAAGTGAGGGAGTTAAAGTCCTGTTCTCTTAGATTAGCTTCTTACCCTTCGAAGCAACCACCCCCAACCCCTCAACCGCCCTCTACGATGGGATAGCTCATCCAACCTGTGGTCCCTACAAGATGTGCTAAAATGGAGTATTATTCTGCGCACCCCCCCTCAATGTCGGCAATTGTCTCTATCACCTTGATGAAAACTGTGTGGATTATTGCTACTTTGATGATTGCGTTGATCGTCGCCACGCTGAGAAAAATAGAGAGGTTCCCCAACATTGATGAGGTGTGTCCACTATCCTAACGTTAACATGACATGCCAACCTGCACCCCAGATCTTGCAGTATTGCTTCCGAATCATGCTCATATTCATGAAACTATGCATCGAGATTGGATATCTCGTCCTTGGCGCCGCCGACGCTGCTATTCTGGATGTGGGAGATGCACTCTGATCCGCAAGACCCAAGGTTCGTGTCTCGGTGTGGGACAGAGTCCATGCTTCATACTGTGTGTGGAGGTTGTGATGTTATTAAAGAAGTTCATTGCGTTTTGTTTCATGTGAGCGTGCGGAAGACTGTGTCGCCATGCCGCGGATTCTAGTATTAGACCACTGTTTTCTGCAATACCACAATACAGCAATCATTTCGTCAGTAGCGATGTGTTGGTTCCTTTGCGCACAACACACCTTCAATGTCTATTTGACCACTGGCATTTTTAATTGCATCGTGCTCAAGATTTCTTTATTGCCAGGAGGAGCAACCATGAGAACCGCCTCCAGAAGACGCGACGTGGGATAATCCCAAACGACATGCCTCGTTGTTCCTCTATCCAGCCTCATCCACGCTGACAATCCGCATGAGACATGAAGGATTCATCATCAGTCCCACACAGCCAACAACGATGGTACCGGATTCTCCGTGATGAGGTTTTGGGGTTCCTGAACGAGACCATCGTTGGTGAGTACTCTGCTTTGTGGTGTGCAGCCTCGTTACTGATTCGACGCTATAGGGTTTTATGTCGAGTGTTCAGTACGTTGGCATTTGGGGCCGCACCCGTGGTGTAGGACTGCGGCCTTTGCCAGATTTTCCCCTCTCCGTCAACCCGGTCAAAGTCGGGATACATCAGGTAGGCTCAATCAGATGCCACCGTTCTACCTCTTCCAGAGTCTGTGTGCTGATACGTGTCGGTGTCCCTTTTTGTTCTTGGTCTACAGGATACACCAATGCGTGTGGACTCCGCCCTTCAACCCAATGGTCCAATTTGTTGTTTTCCTAATTGTGAATCAACACTGGATCCGGTGTTATTACCCCTGGCAAAGCTATTTCAATGCCCCAATACTTCGACTGAGCATTTCCATGAACTGCGGATGGCCAGATTTGGCCCTAGTGCGACAAAAACTTTTTGTTGGAAGATCGTAGCTTTCAACGACTAACCTCTTCCACTTCTTCCGACCATCAGTACTCCCTTCGTTGGCGATTGCTGGCCATCTGTGTGCTCCTCCCTCCTTTACACCTACCACTTGACTCTCATTCCAACAGCTGCCTCGGCAAGATCGTACACCAGCATCTTGATGTTGTTTCCTCTGTATCTTCAAGTTTCTCGTCGATTAATCCACAAGACCCATCGCTTCTACTCTGCCACAACCTGTGACTCTTTCTCAGCTTTTGGATGTCGGTGGTGCTTCAAAGGGTGAGAGCAAACGGTCTTCAGCGACTCCTTGGTTGGTACGCGATCTATCTTCTCCCTCCGTGTGTTCTTTTGATAACAATTGAGCAGCTACTCGGTTCAGCTCTGTGCTCAAGGGTATCTTCTGGGTCAGATCGAATTCTTGTGTTCCATGGTGATTGGTAACATTGGTGGTGTCGTCACCAAACCCCTCCCAGTGAAGGTTCCTGACCCCTCTTGCACTCGCCTTCAACAATCGCTTGGCTTACAACAAGCCTTACATCACTGATGGTTCTCTTGACTGATATCGTTTCCAGTTGGCTCGGCTTGAATGCTATGACCACAGGAGGAGCGTCACCACCATAGATTCTGCCACAAAGCACTTTGGCACCGCTCGATGGGGTGCCTGTGAGAATTGCACCGTCAGTATCAACTTGAAGGTTCCCGTTACCTCGAGAAGGTGCTGTCACGGCTCCAGATCGCTTTCCACTGGAATGAGGTTAGACCCGTGCAGGCCAGCCCTCGGTTCATATCCACAACGTCTTCATCGTTGACCTCAGTGGGGATCCTAAGAAGACTTACAACACATCAGTGGCAAACAACGTGTACCCCAACCTCAGTTTGACAAGCCTCCACCTACCTCCTCTGTCATGTTCAAGCTCGGTAGTGGCGCACATGTGTCTAACATCGATGTCCACCACATCACGATTGACGGTGCCTTGTTGGGTATCATTTCTACGACCTCTTCCGGCCCCACATCCACTCCATGGAATCAACAGTCCCTCAATGGTTCAGCTCCGCCACCGACCGGCTCATCCACACCGCCGATCATTACGTCAAGCCCTGTGGCGAGCAGTTCAAGCACCAGAGCAGGAGGCTTGATAACATTCAGCCATTTGTCTTGACCCGTGCCAAGCCCTCTGAGGTCAAGCAGGGCCCTACGACCAAGGGCCAACCGCTCTCAAGATGACAAATGGCCACACTGCTACAACTTTCTCCATCTCCACCTTCTTCACCGCATACAACTTGTTCCTCTACAAGTACTCCACTTAGAGCTCCTATGACAGCTCAGCTCCAGGGGTCCACTAGTTCCCCCGCCAGCATGCTTCTGATCCACACCGCCACCCGAGGACGATCTCGATGTGTACGTTATCAACGCTTCTGGTATCACCCCCACTTCCATCCCCTTCACCCCAACGGTGATATATCTATCTTGGTCCCGTCAGTATCCTCGGAAAGAACCTGCATGTCAAGATTGGTGCTATTTCGGCTGTTAGCATCGATGAGATCTGTGCATCGTTAATGTAAACATGGGGATCTTACCCTGTGCCAATTCACGGCGCCATGGCTTTGATGGGTTCCTTGGCACACACCCTCCACCCTTCCTTACGACGCATCTGTGATTCACTTTTGTCTGTTCTGTGCGATTACTTAGTCATTCGTCCAGGTTTACAAGCAGAGGTACTGGCGTCGAGCACCATTCGATCACCAACTTGGCCCAGAAGTCAGTCGATGTTTGTTTCTTCTCTTCACTCGCATGCCCTCTCAACCCATTCGTCATTGGTATCTTCGACACCCTCAGTGGTGCCACACTGATCACCGGACAAAAGAGTTTGGTGACATCAGAAAGGCCATTGTGTCCCTCCGCATCAATGTGACCCACTGCACCCCAAGCATCCTTGTGCTCTTCTTGAAAACTCTGAGGGCTCTCGTCGTTGCTGGGAAGTTCTCAACGTGATGGTGAGAGTGCAGCGTTGGTCTCAACACCAACGCCCACCTCAGGCTTGTTCTTTTGGTGTGCCCTTCCATCGATTTTCGCTTACAGTTTGCTATAGGCCAACTCCTCGTGGTTGGAAGAAGATGGGAGCTGACCCTCACAGACAGCATGACAGCGACTTCACAAAGGAACCAGACCACAACATTTATTGTGATAGTATAGAGCAGGAGTTTTGGGGCGGCACTAGGCGAAGAACACGTGGCCTGCTGATCAAGGTGAGGACGAAACCTTGCCTGTGTCAGTCCCAACCAAAGAATCAGAGCAAGGCTGGGCCAGTTCTGTTGCAGTTGGTCCATCTCCTGAGTGGGATGGTCTCTAATGCGTTCACAGTAAGTATCAACCCCGGCTTTCCTCTATGACAACCTGACTCGGGTTCAGGATACCCTTGGAACTTGTTGCAAGATTGTTTCGTCAGAGCTCGTCATCTTGGCACTCCATCTTATACTTGTAGTGGTGCAATATCTCTCGCAAGCCTCACAAACTCATAACCAGAGGCTTACCAGGCCAAAGGTCTCACTCTGGTGCCGTGACGACGAGGGTTTTCGGGACAGGTCCCAACGCTGTGTTTTGTGCCCCGAAATTGGTGGAGACACACCTCCCATCCCTGCGGTGCGTCTTTGACCTCAAGGTACCTGCTGGGCCGGATTGGTCCTTGGGTGGATTATCAATGTGAGTGATTTGTGACATCCTCCAAGACCTAAGACTCACAAACATTGGGTCTCCATCTTCCTGCCTCCCAGACCTCCCCGGTATTGCGTCACATACCCAGAATTGAGGGTCTCCTATTGTGTATTCAGAGGTCAACACTTACCAACGTTTCTGAGGTGGTTTGGGGCTGCCACTCATGCTGCGAAACGCAGACCGGTATTTACGACAGGCTCAACTTGCTTGTTACACAATCATCCCATGTCCTCTTATTCTCCCTATGCCTCCTTTGCGTTCCCAGTATGTCTACTCCCGGCTTTCCCCCTTTCTTTCTCTTTTTCGCCTAGAACAATCTTAAGGGTGACTCTATTAAGCAGTCTTCCATCTTGTGCCCTGGTCATTCACTCAGGGTAAGAGATCCCTCCCTTCGCTGTTTCCGCTGTCCTGATGGCGTTCCCGCATCTCTCCCTAGCCAACAAATCAGCCATAAGCATTGGGAGTTCACATTTCACGACATGGTACTGGATCGGGTTGAGGTTAAAAACATCCTTTTGTGAGTCCCCATGCGGAACAGGGTTGTTTTTAATGACATCTAGCAACTGGGACGTTGGGACCGGGGTTGTAAACAGTTGTCACCACATGGTGACCTGGGTCTGCGAGCGGTCATACTTGGTCCATCGTTTCTCTTTGTGGCCCCTGGTACGTTGACACTGTATTTTCTTGTGACTTTTGTTTGATCAATTGCAGTTCCCTTCTGGCATTGACTGTGGTTGCGCTTGGAGTCTAACGGGGGGGGGGAGCAGTAGTATAGATATATTTGTTGTTTTATAATGGTTTTTGTGTATGTTATTTCCGGTTTGAGACTGTCTCATTGGGAGGAGCAAGCATGGGAACGGCTCCTGTGGACCTTGACGAAATTTTGGGTGACAAACTTTGTTGTTCCCTTCATCCTTCCCCATCAGCACCGAAGGGCATTGGAACATATGGATGTCTCGTACTCTCTCGTGCTCTGATAGCATTGGTGATAACCGATTTGCTGTGATGGTGGGTTTGACCTCACGAGGAGGTAGTTCGAGTGGTCTCGTGTGTTGCTTACTTTCCTCCTCTCTCTCTCTTCCAGGTTACGGCAGCATGTATTCTCTCTGCTCCACCTATTTGCTCTGTTTGCTTGCTCTCAATCCCCAGCACTCCTGACTAGGATGGTTTCAAAGCAGTCTCTTGCCTCTCCAACTCCCGCCCTCCCAACTCTCAGATTTCTGAATCCGAATCCAATCCCCCCGAGTCATACCCTTTGCAGGTGCCACCTCTCGTGAGAGGCCATCTTGAGATATTGGAGGTTACCACAGGGGTCCAGGTTCTTTCTGTGGTCGCGGTGAGTGAACCTTCTCTGTTGGGCGAGGGGACCCTTCCTAACTCCTAGATTACAGCCGTTGCCGCCTTTTAGTCCCGCATGATAGTACTCGTGTCTGCATCATGTGCAGCCCCAAGGATCATCACCATCGCTGAACTCGAACCTCGTCGTTTTGGTGTACCAGAAGGATGGATTCTGGGGATATGAGCTGGGGTTGTATCTTCTTGGTGATGCCTTGTCAACCCCGGTGCATAATTGGTGTTGTACACAATCATATGGTTGAATTGACCGGTTCTTCCCCCAGCATTCTGCTCTTGCCACTGCTCAAACTGCGCCCAACTTTATCCACGTTGTTGCCACCGTCCTTTATCACCCCTTGTATCCACTGCGCTCAGAGTCTGGGTGAGTTACTTCAATTTCGTTCCCTGTGCGACAAGCTGAATTTGCTCTCATTAGACACGCCTTTGGTGTCTCGTCAGGTTCATCAAGAATCTTGTCGTTGAGAGTCAGTGCTCACAGAGAAGACCTTGTTTGCTGTCCGCGGTGACCTTGCCGCACAACACCCTGAAGTTGCTGGGGTGACGACGTCATCAACCTACAACGCTTTCCATGCCCACAACTTTTCCCGCTCATCGCCCCAGGCAGCCTCTGTACTTTCAGATCTCTTCACCATATATCTTTTCCTTCTCACCTCGTTGTGCGCCAGATTCACCCAACATTTCAGACAGACGAATCTTGCTGTCCAAGACGCATTGTCTGCATTCGAAGGGGTGGGTGTAGACGTGAAAGAGCTTTCCGACTAGGGAGAGAACTGGGGTATCTCCTTGAGGATCAGGTCGCCGTGGAGAAGATTTGCCAATTTGACCATGAACATATCCCCAAGTGCGTCATCCATGCTCATGATGCTAGAGCTCATGGACACTTCCACGTCTTTGACAGCAGAGTATCCAAACATGCTTTCACTCCCATTCTGACTGACCCCTCAAGGCCTCAAGAACTACACCCGTCTCCATACGCCTCTCGACTGCCCAGGACCCGAGAGGTAGCATGGACACCATGTGTGACATCCGTGGGTTTGCCACCAAGTTTTACACCCCTGAGGGTAACTGGGATATTATTGGGTAGGCTTCCAGGTTTATGCAAATCATAGTTCATCTGAAACTCACACCTTCCTCACAGAAACAATATTCCAGTCTTCGTGTGGGGTGCCACGCAGTTCCCAATTTTATTCACACTGTTAGACCCAAACCTCACGACGATGTTCCTGCTGGTCAATCAGCGTACAACACAGATTTTGCAGTCGCTGGACTCAAAAGTCGCAGTCCCTCAATCATATCCTGCTAACTTTTCTTCATTTGTTCCTCTCTATCTACCTAGGACGCATTTCTAGATTACCTACAGTATACTAAGATAAATGGTAGTGATGCGACTCAAAGACAATCCCCTCCAACCTCTACCTGGACACGAAGGTGATGTCCTCCAACACCTACATAGACTGCAAGAGCAATGCCGATATCCACACCTACCAAAATGTTATGAAAGACCTAACACTAACCCGAAGGCGAAATCCAGCATCGACTTCGGGTTGTGATATCCCCGCGGTGTACCGGGTGGGGAAACCTCCGGGACATCCTAAATGAAACCAGCCGGTGTACCTGAGGTGGGCCACCCTGGGACATCCTGGGTGAACTGGCACAAAAAACCGGCACGGTTTATGGTGCGGAACATCCCAAATGAGCCCCTGGTGCACCGACACGGTACACTGCGAGCTCACGTGGTTGGTACACTGCAGTGGCACCACGGTGTCCCAAGCCCAGGAAACCGTGATCGGTGGACCCGTCACACTTCGGTCACACTTTGGGAACACCGCAAAAGTCCCGGTTCAGGACACCACAAAGAAATTGTGGGGAAATTACAGGTGATACTATGGTGTGTTTGACACGGAATGACCAGGGGACATGATATGGGAAGTTAATAGGAACCTTTTGAGTGATCAGCCTGTTTACTGGCTGGGGAAATTGGTGCGGAAAACCATGGTCGGAAAATTCTAGATGTACTGAAAGAAAGTGATTGCGGTGTCCCGGGTGGGCACACTGTATGGAAACTTGGGATGTACTTGAGGTGAAACACACACGGTAAACTATGGGAACACTGAGGATGTCCTTGAAAATAACCAAGTCAGTAAACTGTGGGTACACAGGCAGGGGAAATTGTAAATGTACTTGGAAAAAACCCGTTGGGATCACCGCAAGTGCTTTTTCCATTTCCTTGCAGTGTATTTGTGATGTACTGGGTCAGGACACTGGACCATGCCCCCAGTGACCAGAGGTTGAAGTTCCTTCAGAAGGGAGCACCCATACACCTTGAACTTGTTGTACGCAAATGATTTGGCACGGTGCGAAAACAACTCGTCCCTGGCTATGGTGCTGTTCATGGTGGTATTCAACGTGCAACTGAAGATGACCCATGTTGCGATCCACCAGACGGATTCGTAGTCATGAAGAGGTGTGTAGAGAAAGGTGGGATCTCCCTTGAACGATAAGAGCAGATGAAATTTGTAGCAGCCTTCGACCACTTCGACAGCAGCGAAGTTCAATGTACCCTGTGGAGCGTTAAGATGGCCCAAAAACCGAGACGAAATTGTCATCGTGTATTTTCTTTTAGTCATCCCTATTCTCAAATATACCCTTAATCGCTCACACAAACGCGTGAAGAAAACCAAAGAGTATCATTGAGAGGGGCCCCCAGACTAAATGACTACAGAGGGAAGAGAGGAGCCATCGTATCTACCGGTTCAAGTTGATCAACGAGAGGTCTGAAGTCAGGTTGAAGACCCAAAGAGGAAGCTACACCCTCATCCATTTCTTCAATTCCCCCTTCAGCCCCCACCCTCAGCAAATCCTCCACCGAAAGGTACTTCGAGGGAGTGACCCACTCCAATGCCTCCACACGTGCTAGGAGAACACCAAACTCTCCCTCCAACCAAGCTACGGTATCCTTCAATTCCCCCACCTCACGATCTAGTGCCGCATTCTTGGCAAGAAGGATTTGGTGGCTCTGACACAACCCTGACAATTCAACTTGAGCAACACCAAAGTCAATCAAGGCAAACACCTACCTCAAGCCACTCTATGGGAGAGACGAATCAAATCCTGGAGGTACTCATCCAAACCCTCCATGGTCCAAAATGGAAGGAAGATGAGTGGATGGTCAAGGAGACGGTGATTGAAGAAAACATGGGTGTATCCCAGTCTTCCCTTCCTGGAGGCCACCTTCAAGAAGTGATGCTTGTGGAATGGAGAAGAGAGGAGGAC
>MU118036.1:0-15139 GCA_014904855.1 Thelephora ganbajun
TGGTGGTGGTGGTGGTGGTGGTGGTTGGGAGGAAAGAAATTTGAAGGGCCGCCTAGAACCAGGGACGAGTGTGGCAAATGGATCCATATTTGATAACATATGTCGTGGCTGGCGGTAGGGGAGGAGAGGGGAGATGAGACGGCTTCCTGAGAGTGAGATGGATGTTTTGCTATCGTCAATGTCCCGGTCGACGACGAAAAGGCTGAGGGCTTCGAGGAAAAAAATAAAAACGGACTTGAGGATATTTCACCAGTATCCCACACCGTCGGTCCGACCATCCCGCCCAGTGACAAAGTCTCATTAAGGGTCATCCACGTGACCCTCCCCTCACGTGTGTACCGTCTGGCCACTGCCCAAACTAGGAAATCCCTTCGCCCGAAACATCCGCCCTATTCCACCCTGGACACCTGATGGTCTGCCCGTCCGCTGGTGGCCGTTCGCGTCAGCAGTGGATTGAGCTGTTCTGATTCGGTCAGATCTTAAGCGAAGCGTTATCAGCCAGATCTGTCAAGCTTTTCTTACGAGCGAATCAATCCGACGATGACGCTAAAAGTTTGTTTTTCTACAATCCCCTTTGCCTCATGAAATTTCTGAAAGCCTGCCACGCTCACTTCGTTCAATGGCGTGCAATCGTTTGTGACCCTAGACCTCGATACTTGAATAGCAACGATACAGGTTCCGTTGGATCGAGGGTAGGGTACCGTAGGAAGGGCTTCTCGAAGCCGAACTCTGATGGCAATTCCATTCATTCGTTAACAGGGTCCTGTCAACTTTGAATTCGAAGCTCTGCCACTGGTCGCGCATGACAGCGATCCAATATTCAATGTTGGTGCATTCTGCGCGACCCAGCGTCGTCCGGGTTGAGTCCACTAGACTTGTTACCGAGGTCCCATTCTGGGGAGACTTTGTGCGCCGAGTGCTGAATGATTCCAACAACACAACTGTACAGATGTTGAATTGAACTACGACTCGGAGAGTCTGCGAAGCAAAGGTACATATGGGGCGACAGACAACTAGATTCGGTTTTGGTTTTACATACGACAGCGGGGCGTTGTCGGTACTGGGAGTCTGCGGTGGGGTCTGTTTGTTGCCGCGTGCTCGACAACGGCGTCTACGTAAACTTCCCTGGAATCACGGGATGCGACGCAGATAGTCCACCGTCGATACATATATTTTGTCCATTGATATAGCTCGAGTCGTCCGAAGCCAGGAATAGCACGGCATTGGCGATCTCTACAATTCAATCAATATTCACTCCGTCAGGTCGGCGTGTGCGAGGATCGACGTACCAGGCGAAATCCCATACCGGCCCAGAGGGTTGAGTTGCCCGATCTTATGTTCAGTCCCCCGCCCACGGGCGTAATCAAACTGAATCTGCGTCATACTGGTCTCGATGATACCTGGGCAGAGCGAGTTCACTCGAACGTCAGTCCGCGCAAGTTGATAGGAACTGGTCTGGGCAATCGAATTTACGCTGAAACGAATCCGCCATCAGGGTTTAGCCAGTAATGGAACAAATGTGAAAACCCACGCGGCTTTGCTTGCACTATCTGTCAAATTAGTGAGTTCATATGTTGCGAAGGAGAACCAAGCTGCTTACAATGGACGGGACCAGCGCCCGACCGAATTCCGGCAACTAAATTAAATCCTATCGTCAAAAGAGAAGCGCCCGTGTGGAACGGAACGGGGCTCACCAGAGGCAACCAACACAATACTACCACCACCATAAGGCTTTCCGCGCTCAGGGTTCGCCTTCATCATAGCCAACGAGGCATGTTTGACGGCAAGGAAAGCACTGGAAACACAATCACTTAGCCGTTTCTGGATAATATCACCATGAGGAACGCACGAGAGGGTATTAACTCGAACGCTTTGCATGAATTCCTCAGACGTGATGTCATGCAGAAGCGAGGCAGACGCCATACCCGCCTAGTCAAAAGCGTATCAGCCCGGCAGGTACGTCTAGACTGGATGTATCTGACATTGGCAAAAAACACGTCGAGGCGCCCTTCGTCCTTTAACGCCTGTTCGCAGACAGAAGAGGTGGCGGTTTCGTCCGCAGCATCAGCTTGCAAGGTCGTCACCTTGAGAAAGTCAGCTGGGCTTTTCTGACTTGGTCGCGTGAACCTCACCTTGACGCCCGGGTATTTCTTTTGGATGGTCTCCTTCAGTTCTGGGAGATTGTGGGGTACGAGATCCAAGAGATAGAGATGCGCTGCACCTGAATCGGGGACCAGAAATGCAGATCAACAATGGGGAGTAGGGTCGACGAAGTGAAGTACCTACCCTCATGAGCGAAAAGCAGCGCGGTGGCTCTCCTACAGATGGATGAGAGATGCACGAGACATATGTGGCCGTACTGACCCTATTCCCTTGAGCGACCCTGCACCTGTAACAACGCAAACTTTTCCCTTCAACTTACCCGACCGAGGGGCGGTCTCAAGGTGGGTACTGATCGTCTCTAGTCGTGCGCGAGTCTGGGCAGCGAACTCTTCGCCTCCCCGCTGGTTAATCCTCTTCCCGTACTGAGACATGGCAAAGCGGTGGACTTCGTCGAAGAGGAAAGAGGGGCGTAGTTTGGTACCCAGACTCAAACCAAAACAACGTTTATATACTCGCGATCACTGTAGGCGACGGCCGGCGTGATACTTCATCAAGTCCCGTGGCCACGTGGAGTGAAGCTAACCGAGGAGCGAAAGATTCTCAAAGCTCCAATACGAGGAAGATTATGCCCTTTTTGCCTCTCAAATTACCTCTGCATTTGTGGCACTTTATCGTGAACGTCAAGTCCTCGGCATCTTGACCCTACCCCACGCTCCCCGAAGCAAGCGCCCAGGGAGTACTTTCATCACGTCACGTGCTTCCTCGGTTTTCCTGTCGCGATCGCCTTTCGAGTTTTTTCTCAACCTCAACTTTATCCGCATATAAAAATGTCTACTGCTATCGCTGTTTGGTACGTGTTTTGTCCTGATTTCACGCGTGCTTTGGTACTGAGATGACGATGCAGGAGTGTCGTCGTGAACCCAGGAGCTAAGGAGACCGTTGTACCTCCTCCCGACATTCAAATCCATGTAAAAGGCCTCTCTCTCGGGGCTGAACTTAAGGATAAGGATAGCCGTAGTAGCTTGAAGCTTTCTTATGAGTTCGCCGCATCCCCCACAGACGAGGAGCAGGAGGAGGAAGAAGAACACGAAGACGGGAAAGTGGCTTCTATGGTCACCAAAGAGGTCATCCTCGGCTCCCTTACTCCAGGCAAGGTAAACCACGTCCTCCCATCTTTCGGCGGTGGCATAACATACGCTTCCTTATAGATCGAGCAGGCCGCCGTGGACCTCATTCTGGACCAGGAGGACGAGTATGTCTTCGAAGTGATCGGTAAAAAGTGGCAACATTCACCCAGCATCCAAAATCGAGTTCTAACGTCAACGTCGACATTTCAGCCCAATCCACATTATTGGGAACTATATCAGTACGCCCGATGTCTGCCTCTGGTGTTACTCGGTGACTCACCAATCACACAGGGGACAGCAACCTTCCCTGGAGTGACGGAGAGGACGAAAGTGACAATGAGGACGCTTTCCACCTTGGGGAAGTGAGTTCCGATGTCGAGATCGACCCCGCAGAACTCGACGGTATTGGTTCAGATGAAGATGAGTTGGAGGACGACAGCGCGTATGTGCCGCCCCCCACACCCTTGTCCTTTCATCTGACACGGGTTTAGTCGTTTTGAGGAAGTTGTGGAAGAGCCCAAGGGAAAGAAGCGTACTGCTGACAAGATGGATGCTGACGAAAAATCGCCACATCCCACCAAGGTCCAGAAGAAAGCCGCCAAGAAGCAAAAGGGCGAAAATGGTGTGGCCATTCCGAAGGAGGATTCCGTGAAGGAAACGAAAGAGGAGAAAAAGAAGGAGAAGAAAGAAAAGGAGGAAAAGAAGGAAAAGAAGAAGGAAGGAAAGGCCGCCGGGGATGTGAAGGGGCTTGAGGGTGGCGTTCAGATTAGGGACGTCAAGGCTGGAAATGGGCCAGGGGCCCAGAAGGGTCAATCGGTCAAGATGAGGTACATCGGCAAGCTGACCGACGGCAAGGTCTTTGACTCTAACACCAAGGGCAAACCGGTCAGTCCATCCTTGCAAGTTCCCTGACTCTGAACCTCATGTCCGATCAGTTTGCTTTCCGCCTCGGTGCTGGTGAAGTCATCAAGGGTGCGTATACTGGCATGAGGCGCGTTTTCCTTGAACTCATTTCTAGCTCAGGCTGGGATGTCGGTATTGTTGGTATGAAAGCTGGTGGAGAGCGCGAACTGACCATCCCTGCTCCCATGGCCTACGGCAAGAGGAAAATGTCAGATATTCCTCCCAACTCAACCCTCAAGTTTGGTCAGTTTCTCATTCATATTCTCCTTATAGACGTGGCTCTGACGCATCTACCAATTCTAGAGGTCAAACTGCTCTCTATCAACTAAGCTATAAATGACTGCCACCTGAGGGGGGCGAAACAAGAAAAAATCATGACCAGTTCTTTGTGCTAGTACCCCGTAATGTTATTCTACGCGAGTTGCTTACGCGTAATGCTCTGATCAGAAGTGGAATGATCGACTTATCCACCCGCTATGCACTCTCATGTGCATCTCGTCATCGTCTTTACCTTTCCTACAAAATCCTTGAACAAGTCTCGATTACGAGGAGAGGCTCAGAATGCGGGAGAAGAATACACGAAGTTACTTCAGCTACTGGAATCCTCTGGGTTGAAGGCTGTCGGAAAGGCCGGACGAAGATACGGAGAAATCATTGTCTTGGTGCATTCTCCTCTGGTCAAATTGAATCAATTGGCAAGATTAGAACAGTAAGCACTAAATTTGAGCTTTGAGGCGCTTGTGCGGTATACTAAGGTCGAGCGAGATGTTCAGACTTTCGACAGGGCGTCTTGGCTGCCGTCTCTTCGCTGACAAAACCACAGATTAACCTCCCACCGTCTCATCGAATACGACTACTGTATGACTATCTGACGAACCCTACCTCCGCTGGTGGTCTCGGTATTTCCCCCGGCATCTCCCTATGGAAACGAGTCGTTGGGATTTATCCTCTCCACGACCCCGAGTTTGACAAAACATGGGTTCGTTCGTTGGCAAAGGGTAGCCCCACGCTAAACCAGCTGGATAGCGCCAAAGATAACGTACGTCTGCCGTTGGCTTCTTCAAAAATGAGTGGCTTACGCTGATAGATTGGGCGTATAATACTTCAATTAGTACGGAGAAGAAGTTGGACTGTACTTCGCCTTCCTCGCCACATATACGAAGTCTTTGACGCCGATCGCCGTTTTCGGCACGACGTTCCATTTCCTCGGCGAACGGTATTCACCATTCTACTCGATCGTCATCGTGTTATGGGCGACATTCTTTGCGGAATATTGGGCGGTGTATGAACGCAAGCTGGCCATTCGATGGGGCTCCTATGGAAGTTCTGGTCTCTATAAATTGTCCAAGAACCAGACGACAGAGACGCGGGTTTCACGGCGGTGGATAGAGGACTTTGACAAGTTATCACGCCTGGGTATCTCGGTTGCGGTGCTTCTGGGGTTTATGGGCATCTTGGTCGTCATCACCGTCATCGTATTCGTTTTGGAAGCCTTCCTGGCACTTCTGTACAAGGGTCCGGGGAGTCAGCTTGCGGTATGCCCGGTCCTTTTTGTCCTCGGCCAGAAGATCTGACGTCGTCACTATAGCCTGTCATCCCAGTGATAATCTTCACTGCGAGTGCCCCGACTGTGTTGGGCATCTATCGGTTCATTGCTATCCGCAGCACTGATTTCGAACGAAACGACACCTCTACCCACATTTATTCGCTGACAATCAAGCGATTCATACTGTCGACGATCGTTTCGTACTTCGGTATCGCCCTTTCCGCGTTCATCTATATGCCGTTTGGCCAGGAGGTCCTCGGGCTGCTTCACCTTCAACTCTCCGCGTTCGACTTGATGGGAATGACCGGTTCCCTGGTAGGGGAGGAGGAAGAGCTCTTGTGGGAGCACGATTTGTTCAAGGCCTCGACAAAATTGAACAACACGAGGTTACAAACACAGATGTTTGCGTTCCTTGTGACCGCCCAGTTGGCCAATGCGTTTCAGGAATTGGGGATGCCCTACGTCATTAGGTGGTTGCAATCGCGCATCAATCCTCCGGCCAAGATGAAGCGTCCTGGCAATCGATTGACCACCCAGGAGGAAAATCTGTTGGACCGTGTCAAGGAAGAAGTCTCTACACGGCTGGACTACGACATCTTTGATGACTACTGCGAGATGATCACTCAGTTTGGTTACATTGCCGTTTGGTCGAGTATATGGCCTCTTGCACCAGGCGAGTGTCTCTTTCACCGTCAGCTGTCAGTGGGATGACCAAAAATCTTCCGTTCAGCTATGGCTTGTCTTAACAACTGGCTAGAGGGTCCCTCAGATGCGTTCAAACTCATCACCCACCTACGCAAACCGATCCCCGTGCGGGTAGAATCGATAGGTGCATGGCTGGATTGCATCAGATGGATCGCCTGGGCGGCGGCTGTGGTGAACACAGTTTTGGTTTGTCTGTATCATCCCGACTTTGTCCACATCGGTATGGCGAGCTATAAAGAGGCCGACTTCAAGACGTGCCTCTTGATCGCACTAACTGCCAGTCACGCATTCCTGGTCGTGCGATACGTGGTGCGGATAGTGGTTGACAAGATGTACTGGCAGCATAGCGAGGAGAAGGAGAGGTTGGACCGGACCGGGCAGAAGCTACGGGGTTCGTTTCTAGACACGTTCACTAGGTCCGCCGTCCATGTGACTCGAGGGGAGGAAACCCAGGGAGATTTCTGGACTCTGGACGAAGGGTTGGACGAGATACTTCGAGGGTCCAAGGAGGATTAGAGCTTTATCGGGGTTTACTTAGACCTATACTAGAGACTTGTTGCAGTGTATGCTTTTAATTATACACGTGGTTTATTGAGCTCGTTACGTCATCGCTCTGCGCTTCTTCCATTCACCTCGCTCACCTTGTACTATGTCCACGACGACCTTCAGCCCAGTCAAGGTCGCCCTTGGTATCACCACCTTTGTGCTGTCTGTTGGGACACTCTACTCCGTCATCAACTCGACCTACCTCGATACCTCCGACCCTTCCCTTGCGCACCTCCCCCACCCTCTACAATCCACCGATTATTTCGCAAACAAGTCCAACCCACTTAACACGGTCTTCATCAAGAAGGCTTGGGGATGGACTTCTGGTGCTTTTGCATTATTATTTGCGACCGGCCCAGCGCGTATCAGGTCCTGGAATCGATTACTCCAATACGTGGTCGTCACACTTGCCTGGCTTGCGTTCACAGGGTGGTTCTTTGGTCCCCCGCTGATTGAGCGAGTGGTTGTGGCCTCGGGAGGTCAATGTTTGGTGACGGTTCCTGTATCTGGGGAAGTTATCGACGTTCCTTTCGACCATTGTTACACGAGATCCCTGCTCTCTCCCGCAACTCACCCGGCCCTGTTCACTTCACTAATCACCGACTTCACAACGGCAGATCCTTGGTCAGCCCGCCCGAGACTGCGCAGGGGGCATGACATGTCAGGACACATCTTCCTCCTCACCATGTCGGTCCTCTTCTTGGCCGATCAAATCACTCATTCGTTGAAGTTCGTCGCGTTGTGGACCCCAGTACATAATTTGGCCATAACCGCGAACGTGGTCCTGATCGCAACCTGGGTGTTCGCGACTTGTACGACCGCGGTTTACTTCCATACACCCTTCGAGAAGTTTACCGGGTTCCGTACGTTGTTTTTCCCGCGCCTTACGATTACAGCACTGATGTATCGCTTTTTCCTAGTCCTCGGCATCGCCGCGTTCGGCCTTACCCAGCTCCCTTCATTAAATTCATCTGAGACTGTGACGGTCCCGATACCGGACAGTAAGGATGACTAAGCTGTGAGCCGAAACTTCACACATCCTTTATTTCCGACACTTATCGGAGATTTGTAGATGCCAGGCTATCAATGATACCGATCTTAGTTGTCTACGACCGTTACCTCACGTATAATGTACCGTACTTAATGCGTGTCCAGTAATTTCACCTTTCCGCTCACAACAGACACATTGGTGATGAGGATTCGTAACCAGTCAACATCGACCATTAAGTGACCGTACAATGATAAGTACTGTAGGGCATTAATAGAGGAACCACACAAGACACAGGGTATAATGAACAGAAAATGGGAATAATGTTTACTCGGACTCGGAATCCCGGTCTCTCCCACGACTTCTCAGGTATTCCACGAACTCCACCAAAAACAGGACCTGCTCAGAACTCTCAATAGCTTTCACGCTCCGACGTCTTCGTACGACGGAGATGACGCGTTCCACCATCTGAATCGTGTCGGTTCTGATCGGTTGACCGTCCTCAGCATCGGTATCCGTTTCGCTGTCATCGGTAGAAGGGGTGGCGCCCCTCGGAGAAATGAGTTCTCGTTCCCCCTCGAGCCAACCGCAGAGACCCATCTTGAGCATCCAACAACAGGCGACTAGTCCCGCGCGTCCGACGCCGCCCCTACAGTGACACAAGACGTTGACGCCTTTTAAGGTGTAGGCGTCGATTAATCGCGTCATGTGGATGTCAAATGAGGCGACATCCAAAGGAGTAAGCCCCTCCGGTAGCGGTATCCTGAAATGAAACAGTCCATGAAGCGACCGGACAGAGACGGGGAGAGTCTGACCTTAAGACGTCTATACAAATTTCATCTGCAATCCTGGCGTAATCTGACCAACTGACACCCAGGTACGTCAGTTCTGTGTCATCCAGGCAGCTGTGGTATTATCTCGGGTTAGCTCGAGACAGGTTGTCGAAAAACGGGTAAATACCAAATGATGCACCCGACGCCAAGTGTCCTCATTCGTTCCAAGTCTCGAGATAAATCGCGGCAGACCCCGACTCGACCATTCACAGGTCCTGTGAGCCTGACTATAACGTAGGGAGACGATGTCAACCATCGAGACCGAGAATTTAGTTGGATAACCCACCCTTTTTCCCCGGGCAAGAAGACAGTAGCATATTGCCGATTACGGGTTGCTTTGTTTCAAGTGTGATAGCTCGTTCATGAAAAGCAGGTGTCGCTTTCAACCCCAAAGGAGTAGGAACTCTGCTGGGTAAATTGCGCACCCTCCCTGTAATCCCAGTACTCATAGCAAGTTGGAGGGCCTGCGAAACTGAGGCTCCGTTCCGTAGTCCGGCATGGGGAGAGAGGGTTGGTATCTCGTCTGAGAGTTGGTGTGGTATTGGGGGTGGAGGGATATTCGTAAATGGAGGTCTTCGATTGACACGGTGAAGGCGGAACGGGGGCGGGAGTTCATAAAGGATTGGGTATGGGTATGGGTTTCGTACAAGGTGCGAGGAGATTACAGGCAAGAGTTCGGGAGTAACTATGGTAGAGGTACTAAAACGGGTACAATGCCTGTCAGTATTGTGGGGTAAGACATTCTGCATTCCTGACGCTCACTTAATGGGGTGGCTTTCCGAGGTCTTGATGATACTGCTGGTCGTGAACGCGTTGTTGTTATTTGGAAGCGTCTCACCCATAGCAGCAGAAATTTCCTGTATGAGGTTCTTGCTTTGCAGCATAGCGCATAGTTGTGGAGACTCCGCAGAGGGCGTCATCAGGGGGGTCTGTTTCGTGGCGATCCACCATGCCTGTATATCGGCGAGAGATTCTTGGTGAGCTCTGATGAATTTTACACGGTCCGGCGTGTGTAGTGATATTGGGACATAGGTTGCCGCCGCACCTGGGCAACGACAGTGATATCAACGCATGGAGAGGCAATAACAAATCATGGTACCATTTGGTCCGAACTTGAGGCAGTTGTATTCGCTTTGCTGGTGTTGGGACGCAAGATGCGCCAGCTGTGGGTTATTTGAGAGTCAGCACGAGTCGCAGAGTATATTTGAGGATATTCCGGAACTACCTGGAGGGCAAGGCGTTCACGGGATGAGGGGAAGGACATAAGTTAACAGATCTCCGAGGTTACCATCATTGTTTCGCGCGCTTGGAACTTGCACCCCACTTTCCGTCCTCGCCTCGACGTCGACGTCGACGAAACAATCCGCCCGTCTTTTCCTCTCCGTGTCGTTTTCGACGTCCATTCTTTCCTTCTCTCCACGACTCCTGGTCTTTTCTCGTCATAGAAAGACCAGCAGCATTTTCCTCTCCCTTTTCTCATGGCTCCAAACTATCCACGCAAGGTCGAAATTTCAGATGTCCCAATCCCAACGACCAGACGACCCACCCAGCTAGTCTCTCAAGCCACCGTCCGCAGAGCAAAGACCCTCACCAGACCAGAACGAAGCGTCGCCCCCGTCCCCCTCATCACCCCGCAACCCGTCGGCGTTACCGAGACCGTCACTTCAGGTGGCTTCGACCCTTGGAAGATTTTCTCTCGCATTCTCACCTTCTGGGCCCCGGGCGTCCTCCTCAGTTCGGTCGGCGGCCTAAATGACAAGCAGAAACAGCAAGCATGGCGAGAAAAGATAACCCTCTGCTTCATCATCGCCTGTCTCTGCGGGACGGTGGGTTTCATCACCGTTGGACTTCAGAACGTGTTTTGTCCACAAAATGCTGGCGGAAGTGCCGCTCGGTTCGTTAGCGTCGGCTCTACCCCCGGCTTCGTGGCCATTTCAGGTTTCATTTTCAATTCAACCCAGTCCGGTAACACGGATATTCAAGCACTCTCTACAAGGCTCTCCGGACAGGACATTTCCAATCAATTTCAACGACCAGCTCAGTTCTACACCGCATGTACTGGCCACCGCTTCCACGCTGCGATCGATGACCCATGCGAATCCGAGACAAATTGTAAACTTGGCGTCCTCAACACGCAGACGATCGCTTCTCTTGGTCTGCAGAACACCACCCTACGAGCCGGATACGACTGGCGACAGGTCGCAAAGCTCACAAATTACCTCGTACTTGACGGGACCGTCCTCAACATGACACCTTACATGACCGTCCACAGATCCGCCATCCGTGGCGATAATGTCGACACTGCTCTCCGTACCATCCTTTCCAGCAGCCCGAAGGACGGGAAAGATGGGACTCTTATCTTTTACAGCCGTAACGATCTCAAGGCTGCAGTTCCCTGCCTCACCCAACGTTACCACGCTGGTAACATCGACAAGATTACGCCAGGCTGCTTCATTTCCCAACTGGTCCTTTACGCCGGTCTCATCGTCATCCTCGGTCTGATCATGATCCGTTTCGTCATGGCTTGCATCTTCAACTGGTTCCTCTCCGCATGGCTCGCAGGCAATGTCAGCTCTTCCCAGCTCAACAAGTCCGCGATTAGTCCGAGCGTCATGCCGGAGGGTGCCAATATTTCCATCGATAATGTTGATGGTCAGGCTCCCTGGGCAGGCGGGGGACATAGGAAGCTTCAGAAAGCCTCAAAGTCCGCTCGCTCAACAGGATCTGGTTCGACCTTGGTTCATTCCGAAGCCCCTGCTCCGATTATGAGCCTCACTCAGATTGGAGCGGAGCTGTTTGCCGTCTGTCTTGTCACGTGTTATTCGGAAGGCGAGGACTCACTTCGTACGACACTCGACTCTATCTCAACGACCCATTACTCCGACTCCCGTAAACTTTTATTCGTCGTGGCGGATGGCATGATCACCGGCGCTGGTGAGAAACGGAGCACGCCTGACATTTGTGTCAGTCTGTTGGAGCCCGATCCCCGATTCGGAAACCCGATGCCAATGGCGTACGAGGCGGTCGGATCTGGCGCGAAGGCTGAGAACAGAGCTATGGTATATGCCGGTCACTATAGTGCGTATTTCATCCTACGTCCGCTTCCTTAAGCTGTGACCCAAACACTCTTGTAGCCATTGCTGGCCGTAAGACCCCAACAGTCATTGTGGTCAAGTGTGGGACCGAAAAGGAAGCCGCAACTGATAAGAAGCCCGGGAACCGAGGAAAGCGGGATAGTCAACTTATTCTGATGAACTTTTTCTCACGCGTCACTTACAACGACCGCATGAGCCCCCTGGATTTCGACTTGTTCAGGAAAATTCATATCCTCGTGGGTGTTACCCCTGACTTTTTCGAGGTCTGCCTTATGGTGAGTTTGAAGTCTCACTTGGGCATGGTCGGTTACTAACAAGGTGTCCAGGTCGATGCTGATACAAAGGTTTACCCTGAATCGCTAAAACACCTGGTTAACTGTATGCACCACGACCAGATGATCATGGGCGTTTGCGGTGAAACGAGGATCGCAAATAAGCGACAGTCGTGGGTGACGGCAATACAGGTCTTCGAATATTTCATCTCCCATCACATGGCCAAAGCGTTCGAATCCGTTTTTGGTGGTGTTTCGTGTCTGCCAGGGTGTTTTTCGATGTTCCGTCTCAAAGCCAGGAAGGCCGCCGGTGACGACTGGGTTCCGCTCATCATTAAACCCGAGATCGTCAAGGAGTACAGTCAAAGCGATGTCGTCACTCTTCACCAGAAGAACTTACTCCTTCTAGGAGAGGATCGATTCTTGACCACGATTTTGATTCGGACGTTCCCCAACCGCAAGATGATGTTCCTTCCACAAGCGAAGTGCAGGACAGTCGTTCCCGACACGTTTTCTGTGCTCCTTTCACAACGTCGTCGTTGGATCAACTCCACCATCCACAACCTCATGGAGCTCGTCCTCGTCCGGAATCTCTGCGGTACTTTTTGCTTCAGCATGCAATTCGTCGTGTTCATGGACCTTCTCGGAACCGTCGTCCTGCCAGTTGCCATCGTTCTGACGTACATTTTGATTGTGGGAGTTATCCTGAACCCGCCCAAGTCTTTTGAGGAGGCGATTCCGGTACTTTTACTCGGAGCGGTGCTGGGTTTACCGGCCGTTCTCATCTTAATCACAACAAGGAAGGTGGTTTATGTGTTCTGGATGTTGATCTACCTCCTGGCGTTGCCCGTCTGGAACTTAATTCTCCCCGTATATGCGTTTTGGCATTTCGATGATTTCTCCTGGGGGGAGACGAGGTAAGCGGTCCGAGCGTGATTCGCCAACAAGCGTTAACACCTATCAACAGGAAAGTTGAAGGCGAGGCGAAAGGGGAAGCACATGGCGATGGCCCGGCAGTCGTCCAACCCGTCAACGTTCCTTTACGAAGATGGGAAGATTGGGAGCGTTCGCGACTGCGCAAGGTTAGACGAGAGGAGAAGAGGAGAAGAGACTTTGAAAGAATGCACCCCGCTGGATACCAGCCCGGCGATGGATACCTCACCACCCGACACGAAGTTAGGAGTTACGATTTCTCCGACACAATGTCCGTCACCTCTTCGGAGGATGATCATTGGGGTACACAAATCGGCGGCTACAACGAACACAACCCTTCATATCCTCCACCACCCTTAGCACTTCATACGAAACACGCGAACGCCTCCGGAGAAACGCTGGCCGGAGACCAACTGGAGGCGATGCTCGAGGTGGGATTTGGTGAAGGGCTTTCACCCAATAGCTCGATGACTAGACTCGCACCACGACACCATGACCGACATCAACCGCATGACACTTCCGTGACACACTCGAACGGGTATACGGCTCTTTCACGTGCCCAATCTCCCACTTCACCAAGCATGCCAAGAAATGGTGAGGCCATCAGCTCAAGCATCGCGGAGTGGAAGGGACATGTAAAGAAGCGGAGCGGAGGGAGGGTGGATGTGAGGGAATACGGTCCATTAGGCCCCCTCGATCCTGGGTCACGGATATGATGACCTGTGTTCCTTCCCTCTCGACTCGCGTCCCTCGTGCTATCCCGTTCATGATCTCTTTGCGTCGTTGTCTCATGTATACCCACCATTGGCGTGGTTGGACCTTTACCCAATTGTGTTCATATATCTCCCCCCTCCATCGACGCTTTCCCTTGCATTTCGTCTCTCCCTGCAATCTCCTCGATCTTCACTCCGCAATCACTGTCGCGCACATTCACTCTCCTCTCTCTTGTTTCCTAAACAAAGAGCACCACTACAGTCTGAATCTCATAATGATTTCCTCTCCTGTCCTTTAACCTCACCTATTCCCCCCTGGATCTTGCGTTTTTGATATAGCAATTAGAGAGCAAATGGGTACTACTTTTATTTGTTACACTCCTTCCCGTCTTACTTCGCAATCTTACGTACCCATCTGGGCTTGTCTTGTTCTTTCTTGCTTCCAGTGTGGAAACAATGCACAAACGTAGGGTGTTTCGGAATTATTCCCCCGTGTAGGTTTGCGTGTGAGGTCAACGAATCGTCAAACGTTCGAACGCCCAACTTGCCCGGTATGCTTATTAACTTCCCTCGATACCATGGACGTCCACACTAGGTTCAAGCATCTTTCATTTCCATTTTGAAGGCAACACCGCTAGGCGTCATCGTTCAATATTCAATATTCAATCACCGTATGGATCTGGTCCACACTTGGGACGTCATGGAGTGGGGTGGGATCACTTCTCCGTTTCGGCGGTCGGGTTACGGTCAAAGGTGCCGACGACGTTTGGAAGACCTGTGACTGGACCCCGGCTGAAACGGCGTAGTCCCAACCCGACGGTAACATATAGAGAAGCACCGTTGACATTAGACATCTCGACGTGTTCATCACAATCTGATACTCCACAATCTGAAGCGACTTGCTCAGAGTCCGTGATCACCACATGCGAATGATTCAACGATCAACATTACCCGCAAGTTTCTGGCCAGTCTTCCTGGAACATAAAACTGTAACCTTAGATGCACATACAAAGTTTTCCAAAGGCATTGCGAGTCTAAAATGCACTCCGACTTAGACTTGGGCATCCAGGGAAGAGTGGATTAATACAAGTCTCAAGAACATGACCTAAAAAAAGTTAAGAAGCGATCTGATCTGTTTCCCAAGCTCCAGATGTTGCCAATTGACAACAGTAAGAAGAGTGAGAAAGAGAAGAGAGAGATCCCCCGACGACACAAGCCTGTAGTGCAATAGCAGGGTCATCGCGTCCTCGAGTTGCAAGCAGAGCTCGAAGAACAAGGGCTGCAAAAATTAGATAACCAATAATGAAGGCGGTGCCTTCATAATAGTGGTTAAACTATTAAGAACAGATACTACACTTGATCTAAGCCAAAAGGC